>JAVJIF010013698.1:0-84727 GCA_038442645.1 Agave tequilana
TTTTTAAGCTCTATAGGGATAAGAATCAATGTGGATTCAAAATTGGGTCTAAATCAGGTAAGGATCCAGAGTCAGCATAGTTTAAAAAGTGAAACTGAATCACAATATTGAAAATTGGTGTCACATTCATCTTCAGTTTAATCTCATTGAAATGAAAACTTACCAATTTGTCATGGTTTGGTATTGGTAGAAGTGCAAAGTTTGTGGTGAAATGGAATCTTGGTCATAATTTTCAAAATACCATGATTCTTGGTTTCCATCAATATGGCTAGAATATCGAGAATAGTCAAGGATTGGGTAGGGAGAGTTTCCTTATTCCTATGCAAGTTTTCTAATCGATTAAGTCTTCTTTCTTCATATCGATGGACTGGGTAAAGGAATCTTCACTTTGAATCATGGATTTCATATTCTCTTTGAAGTCAACAGGTTCTTCATGTTGTGGTGGGACCTGAAATTTTGAGTAGGGATCTTGATTTAGGAATTGTTTAGAAGAATTGAGTCCAATTAAATTTGAACTTGTCTTGTGGACTCAAGGAAGGCTTCAAAAAACTCTTCTAAAGAAGATTTTTCATCTATAGGTTGGTCTTGGTATGGAGTATATGATGTTGTTTGTTAGTAAAGTTGTTGATAGTAAGACTCGGGGGAGTTGTATCCCCCTTGACTCGATAAAGGGTCATGATGATTCTCCAATATGGCCCATAATTCTGGGATGGGGCATATATTGATTCGGATAAACCAATTTAACATAAATAGTTCGTTAAAGTTATGTAATGTCAGGTGGTATATCCGAATTGAAAGAGGTTTGGGTGAATAGGATTTGAGCTACAATCAGAATAATTATACATAATCAATTTTCACAAGACCAAACAAAAACAAACAAATAAACAAACAAGAAAACAAAGAAAAATCTAGCATATATTAGGGCAGACCTTAGACTAAGATGACTCTTAACTGTTGATTATCCACAGAAGTATATTGCAGAATTGACCACAAGTTAATCAGTCAGATAGGGGTATGACCAGTGGGAGTATCCGTGCCTAAGCACGGCCTAATTATATCAAACCCCAGCCTTCGGAATTTCGACCCTCATCTCTCCCTTTGACACCCATTTGGCAGAGTCAACTTCTAACAATTTTCCCCTTAGGTCAATCCCTGTTTGAGTCCAGATGTCCTTGGGCTAACATTTACTCAATTTTAAGTTAGACTGTGTTAGTGAGTGAGAAAATGATTTTCGGGCAAAGAAAAGATAATGATTCACTACCTTATGTTTGCTTAACAGGTTTGCCGTAAAATTATTTTCATGCAAGTGTATATATATCAAAATGAATACATTCAAGCAACATAAATCACCTAAAATATGTTTCCTAATGCTACATGCTATGCACACATACCTTTTTCTCTAGCACTCTTCAACAGTAATATAAAAGGTAAACAAATTAACACGTGCCCTAATGCAAGGCCTGGTCATTTTGTAGCATGTAACAAAATAACCATTTACTGTTGGAGCTAGAAATGTATGCAGAATAGGTTAAATTGAAAAATCAGTGATTGCAGAAGCCTGAACTTTGCAAATCAATCACCCTTGCAAGAAAATAGGGTAAGTAGTCTTACTCCCTTGAGATGTAAACGCGGCTTTGGCCACGTTTTCGCAGCAAAGTGGAGTCTCTCTAAGCTCTACCTTTTAGTGCAGAGTCTCAGGGATACTATTCATGTACTACAATACTTCTTTTCCTGAAATTAGTTCCTGTATACAAAAATAGAGAAGAAGAAAGGATAAATTTGTTAAAGTAAATCAAAAAGAAAACTTACTGTCCCCCCCGGCAACGGCCCAAAATTTGTTGATCACGCCAAACCTATAGAGAAAAATACAAAGTTCTAGGGACAGTGCTAGGTCCTCAATTCTACCGGGTAATATGAATATGATGAGTTGTGGTCTACAGGGAGGGACTGCGATTGAATCAATTAAGTAAGTTTCTTCTTTTAATTTACAAAATGAGTTTAGAAAGTACTCTTCTCAGTTTTTAAAAAAAAATAAAAATAGCTAAAGATAATCTAAGTTAAAAAGAATCTAAAGAAGAAGATGGGTCTTATTATAAAGAAAAGGAAAAAGAAGAAATAAAAGAGAAAGTGTTGGTTTTTGGAAATTGTTATATTAATCTAAGAAAGAAAAATGTAAAGAGATAAAGGAGAAGACTTACCTCTGTTGTAGATTAAA
This sequence comes from Agave tequilana, assembly GCA_038442645.1. Classification (NCBI taxonomy): domain Eukaryota; kingdom Viridiplantae; phylum Streptophyta; class Magnoliopsida; order Asparagales; family Asparagaceae; genus Agave; species Agave tequilana. Next base: position 2,216 of record JAVJIF010013698.1, read on the forward strand.
TGTACCATTATTTGATGCAAAGTAATTTAAAGCAAGTAGTAAGAAGAAATACATTGAACATGGTGCTTAGTTAGATTGAGTATGATGAAGAAAGGTAAAAAACTCCATTGATGTCACTTCAATACATACTCTCTTGAAGAAGGATTACATCAATGTCACTTTAATTACAATTTTTCTTCTTCTTCTTCTCCCATCTAACTTTCTCTAACCTAAAATAAAATAAAAATTACATTGAAAAGGAAATAAAAAACCTACTAAAGCTCTCTCTCTCTCTCTCACTCCAGAACTCATCCCTCTGCCTCTGGATATGCAGGTATTTATAGGAGAAATAGGATAGGGGTGAGAGTACGGAGATAAGGGAGCAACTCTTCTCTAGATTTTAATACCAGGCCACGAAAATGCGGCTTTTGTTACATTTTTGTGGCAAAATCTTGGCCATATGGTCAGGATCTGGGGGCCGATTGTTCATTGATTCACCATATACCTTTTATACAATTGGAATTTCAGTTTCTGCTTTGGATTTTGACGATATATCCTTTGATCTTCAGCTCAACCAATTGGGTCTTCAAAAATTCATTTCTCTATTAAATTTTGATGATGTTATCTCAGCTGATATACCCGGTTTTCAGATAAGATTACTTCTAGAACCTTTAAATTTTAATCAATCCCTATTGATTTGAACTTTTGGATTTAATTGGATAGGATTTATACGTTCTTCTCTCTATCATATTCTGCATAAACTTAAACATTAAGACAAGTGAATTGTAGGAATTATTATGAAAGATGTAAGAATGCAGTAACAATATGCAATATATGTGTCCAAACAGCAAGGAGGGGCAACACCTTTAAAAGGATTTTCTTCGAATTGATGATCAAAATCTAGCCGATGATACATGCCGAAGAGGACATGATCGTTAATCACATCAACTACCATATCAAGCATTACCACATCAACCGCCACCATATCATTCACTACCAAGGTATCATTTACAACACCTTCAATTTATTGAATTTGTCTACAAATAGGAATCACCTATCTATCAGTACAATGGTTGTGAAAAAGATAGGATGGTCTATGGAAGGCATAGGGAATTCACTAATCCTAACCCTCATGGAGAGACGTTTTCTAACCCTAATAGAAGGAACATGTTTTCTAATTTTAATCATGACCAAGGAGGAATTTATTCCTTCTTTTGATGGAAGTCAAGATGTTGAGTCAACCTTATTTAGATCGAGAAAGTTGATAAGTTTTTTGACATGGAGTATATTTCGTAAAAGATTATGTCGAGTTTGTAGCTCATAAATGTAGACTGTCTAAAATCATTGAAGACAAGTCATCAGATAATAGAGTCCATACTTTAGACGCGAGGCTAATCAAAGCCACACATTTAATGCCAAGATGCAAGGCTCGAAGCCTACGCCCCAACATCCCTCCAATGCCAAGACGTAGGGCTCAAAGCCCGCGTCTTAGCACCACTTCAATACCAAAACGCAGAGCTTGAAGCCCACGTCTCATACGCAAACCTCGAGGCATGTGTCCAACATCACATCAATGAGGGAACACAGAGTTTTAGGCTCGCGTTTCTACACCACCGCGGCGCCCAAATGCGAAACTTAAGGCTCGCGTCTAGCATCACCTCAACGGCTAAAACCAGAGCTCAAGCCCATGCTTTCAACTATAGAGAGCCCTCCGTTTCAGTTATAACTTCCTTATTACTGAGTTAAGTACTATCCACGTAATGAGGGAAGTTAACCCCCATTATGGAGAGCTTTTAGGGACCGCTTTACCCCTGGAACCCATATAAATAGCTCAATTTTCTATTGAGGAGGGGTCAGAATTTTCATCTGAGGAATATCAACTTTACAAAATTCAACTCTTCTACATAAACTTGCTGAGTTCAAGTTTTTGCCTAAGTCTCCTTGAGATTTCATTGGATAGGAGCTGTGCTACTCCATCAGTGATCCAGGAGAAGAGTTCTGAAGAAGCTTTACGTTCACTCGGTCAATGAAAAACAAGATCACATTACATTGCTACGCAAAGAACCCAACCTTAAATAAAGAGAAGATTCGAGCTTGAGTGTCTTCTCTCTCTTGTAGTTGGAATTTGAGTTATTATAACGTTTCTTTCATTCAGAAAATTTTGCAATACACTTTCAACTTTCCTCCCCGTACAAGAGATGGCGACTCTGCTGGGGACTAATTTCTCCACTGATGAGCAAGTTGTGGTACAAAGTGATGTCCACTTTATGGGAAAAATGGTCGAGTCACTTGTCCTAGAATTCGATCAGGCAAAGTACGAGGAGTTTCTCTCTTCCGTCTCTAAGAGCCCCAGAGAGTGGCGCGATAATACCGCAGGGTCTCCTCAGAGATTCGCTCTCAAGTCTCTTCAGAGACTTCTCTAATATGGCCAGCACAAACAGTGCCATTTTTAGCCACGTCGCGCGCGTAGCCCACGTTAACGTCTCCCACGAGACCTGCGAGGCCAATGACATTGAAGGCCAATCTCACCGTGCCTCTCCTCTCAAGATTTCTCAGCCCCAGTTTACCGTGGTTCCCAACAACCCATGAAGCATAACCAGAATGCTAAACATTGACAAAGCATCGCGCACGTCAATAACGATGAAAGAAGAGGACACGCGGCTCTAGCCCGCCCTCTCCTGAACTACATCAGATGCGCAAAGCCCACGTCCGGATACCAAAACATGGAGCTTATGCGGCTCGCGTTTCTAAGGCCCTACTCACAAATGGATGTTCAGTAATGCGAGGTCCGCATGTCTTCTTAGAAACTGGAGACCGCGTCTCTACATCAGAACGCAGGACTCATGAATTCGCGCTTCTCAAGTGTCACCAGACAAATGCGACAATCAGCAACGCGAGGTCCACGTCTCTTCTTAGCAGAGACACAAGACCCGCATATCAAAGCCAAAATGTGAGAGTCGCGTCTGTCTTATAGAATGTGAACTCTACGTATCTGAATCTTGCATCCTTGAGACTTGCATCTCAGAGTTACGACGCAAGGTTAGCACTCCCTCTCCAATGGCTAAGGTCAAAAGAGAGCTGAAAAGTCCTCATCCTCAGGGATCGAGGTTGGTCTCTTCGATCCCCCTCAAACGGATCTAAGGGACTACTTGATAAAGAAGAGGAGTATTAATCAAATCACTCTATAGTGCTGCTGTGAACGGCTCATCACAGCGGTGCTCTCTGAATGCCACTGCAGCTCGCGTACAAGCAAACAGTCAGTGTTCAAGGGGTTATCATCTACGCTAGTTTCCACTTAGCGAAAAGGCATCGCTCTTGCACGAGGAGAACCTTCTTTGATGCAGAGTACCATGAAATTACTACAAACATGGTGAGTCTAAGCAATATGCCAAATAGGACTAAGGGAAGCAGCCAATAGTCGCTCCGACGAGTCTGACACTGAGCCGAAAGGAGTGTACCGGCATACCCACACTTAGACTAGTGCAATAACCCTAGTGGACTACAGCGCCCTAGCCTAGGGCATTGAAGTAAGCGAGGCACACTCTGCCATCGTGGAATCACAGGCTTTGAACTCTTCCGTAGAGAAAGAAGCCTTAGCATATATGACAGGAACTCTTGAAGAAATGGCAAGCGCTTTGAACAACAACCCAGGTTCATAGGGAGCAACTTGATATGATTCATGCCCGACAAGAATCTATTGATACCCTTAAGCAAATACTTTCGCGATTGCTTAAGGATGAAAACAAGCCAAAGGCCAATACTCCTTTCAAGAAGTCTAAGGCTAAGAGGACAGAATGGGAAAGCTCATCTTCTGTACATATCGAGGAGGAGGACCATTCCAACTCTGAGTCATCCAAACCTCCATCTGAAGAGAAAGGTAATTCAGAGAACAGGAGCACTCATTCCAAAAGGATAAGCAAATTGGAGCAGCATCTTGAGGCCCTCGCAAATAGGAAAGGCCTCCAGGAAGTAGGAGTGGTCTGGCCATACCCGGCTGAGTGGGATCTTCTCCCGTACTCCTAAGTTCAAATCTGCTTTCAACTGCAAGGGGTTACTGAACCAGCATATATGCTACTTCAAGTCTTAGATCGAGAATGTAGTATCAAATAATGCCATCTTAATACATTTGTTCACTGGTACCCTGAAGGTATTGCTTTTGACTGGTTCATGAAGCTCCTAGAAGGTCCTATCAAGAATTGTGGTGATCTGAAAAGCTTTTCTCACCCATTTCTTCGAAGATGAATCGAAATTACCATGCCAACTCTCATGATGATGAGGTAATAGAAGGAGAGCCAGTTAAAGCATTTGTGGAGAGATTTCAGAACGTGGCACTCTGATGTCCCAGTGGTATGACCTAGGCCACCATGGTGGAAACAAGCTGCCACAATTTGCAAATCTCACTCCTAGCTCAGATAGGAGTGGCTGAGAGTCGTACTTGGAAGCACTTGGTCCAGCGAGGTGAGTAGGCAGAGGAGATCGTCGCCAGCGTTAAAGAGAAGAAGGCAGCCCAGACCCGAGAAGCCGACGAGGTACACGCCGAAAGCGTCCTTTCAAGCTAAACGGAAGGACACACTGGCAACATGAACGAAGTCTCCTCTAAACCCCAACTGGCTAGAGGGGGTAGCTATTAAAGACAGCCACATGCCAACAAGTAGTACTTCTTCAAGGACGAGCACGTCGTTTCGTTGTTAAGTTACTCAGCAAGAGCAAAAGACTGAAGCTTTTTGAAACTAGACCTCGAGGAGGTAGGCAAGACTGACAATCCCAACTATTGCTAGTTCCACAAGATGCAGGAGTACCCTACCAAGAGTTGCTATATCTTCAAAGACATCTTCCAAGCTTTGTTCATGCAAAGATGCTCAAACTCTGCCCCGAGTAGCAGAAGGTGATAGCTAAAATGATGCCATTTGTTCAGTTTGGGTACAGCCTTCAACGCTGGCCGGAGTAGCTCCCATCCCAAAGGGGATCTAAAGGTGGTCAATACAGATACATAATACCAGCTGGAGAAAGGTCTTGCCCCATTCTTACTACTCAAGGAGAGATCATGTGGGTTCTCCTCGACCTCATGGAAGACCAACAGTGGACTACTGTTACCAGTAGGAGATCCAGAGCAAAGCAAAAGCCTCACCTTGTAATGTGGTGTGTGCTTTCTCCAGGGAAGCAGAAACTGATGTCGCCTCGCTAACTGATTCGGAGGAGAAGACAATCGTCCTTGCTGCAGACCGAATGCACCGCTCGTAGTAGGGACTTGTTCAAGTCAGTCGTACTTGAAGAAGTATGATGAAATGGTGAAAAATCCTCCTAAACCCACCTAAGAGCCAACCAAGAAATCAACTGAAGTAACCTGTGAAGAAGCAAAAGGAGCTTTGATACCTAAATCTCTCCCGAAAGACAAAGCGGAGGGATCCTCAGCACCTTACCACATTGATGTCTTAGCTCAGCTGTCCAACATTCCAGCCAGGATCAACCTCTATGAGCTCCTGAGACTGTCCAAGTCAACAGGGAAGCTCTGAGAGAAGCTTTAGCTGATGCTGAGGACTTCATGGCCCGGATTCTGGCTAAACCAGAGGAGGAAGATGAAAAGATTACCTTCACGTCTCTCAATATGTCCCATGCATAACCTTCACTCCAGACTATATGCAGTTTAAGGGAACATGATAGGCCCTTGTACTTCACAGGGTATATTGGATCATTTGAAATGAGCCGCATTCAGGTAGATCCAAGATCTGTGTTGAGCATCATGCCCTATTGGGTTATGTAGCACTGGGAATCCCCACTCATCGATTGAGCACCACTTAAACTATCATTTATGGCTTCTACACTAATGGTACACACCCGATGAGAAAGATCAAACTCAAATGCTAGATCGGGGACTTCTGACATGACATGTTATGTTATTGATGCCAACACTTCATATAACTTGCTACTGGGATGACCATGGATTCGCCGCAATTCCATCATCCCCTCTACTCTCCATCAAGTCATAAAGTATGTTGAGGAGATAGAAAAGTATGAAACGTTGATCGCTGAGAGGCATCCATTCAAGAGGGTAGAGAACTACTTCACAGACTCTCTCCTTTATCAAGAATCTTTAGAAGCAAACAAGAATCCCCAGCCAGAGGAACTAGACTCTAGTAAGGAAGCTGATGTTGAGCCAGAGGTGAAGAAGAATATCTTTGGGAGCTGAATCCACTTGTAACGCGCATTAATAAACTCGAGGTCAATAATACCGCCAATGATGTAGGCGAGTGGTATATTAATGAAGAGTATTCAGCTTATTTTTTTATGTTTGCTTCTGATTTCGTACCATCGATACTAGTACCGATGTAGATGATGACCCCCTGGTCGGCAAAAGATGCTCTGACATCATTACATGCACCAGTGAGATCATCTCTCACGGCATATCAAAGCGTTAGTGATGTGCAATGATCCTTCTTTGAGCTCCCAGTAAGATGCAAAGGTCAAAAATTGATCCTTTTTGGAAGAGTCGAGTCCAACCAATGATTCGTGAAGACTCAAAAGAGCGAAGCCGAACCCCCTCAGTTCTCTTATTACAAGCCAAATGTACTTAAAATGATAGAGGACATGGGGTATGACCTAATAAGTGGTCATGGCTTGAACTTTAGCAAAGTAAGGTGAAACTGCTTCGATCTTTTGTTTAAAAAGGGAAAGCCCCTGACTATTATCACCAACTCGCAGAGGGTTAGGCTATGTGTTAACTCCAATCCTGTTGCTTCTGAGTCTAAAAAATCATTATATCATAACCACTCATCAGCACATCATCGTGAGAGTCAGATGTCAGTGTTGGTGGTATCTTCAAAGATCTTTTGGTAAACATGGTTTTAACAAACCATCTGAAAGATGGGGACAAAGAATGATCTAGTTAGATACAGAACATTAGATCAAACACCAAAATACTCTCTGGGATATTCGCTCTGAACAACATGAACCACCCACAGAGGATACGGTAACCCAAATTAATCAGGGAGATGAGGCTACTCCTAAGCCCATTTTTATAAGTGAAAGCTTATCACCTCCCGAGAAGGAAGATCCAATATCTCTCGTGCGAGAGTACATAATATTTTTGCTTGGAACTACGAGAATATACCTGGGCTTGACCCTTAGGTGGCTATGCATTGCCTCAACATCAATTCGAACGTGAAGCCCGTCAAGCAAAAGCAATGACGATTCCGCCCAGAGACATTGGAAGCGATTCAGTCGGAAGTCAAGAAGCTTGTAGACTCTGGTTTCATCAGAGAAGAACAATATCCTGGTTGGGTAGCCAATATCGTTCCTGTTACCAAGAAGAATGAGAAGATCCGGGTTTGTATTGATTTTTGTGATCAAAATAAAGCTTGTCTTAAAGATGATTCTCTCTTTCAATCACGGATATCATGATCAACAATATGTGCGGCTTTGAACGGATGTCCTTCATCGCTGGATTCTCTGAATACAATCAAATTAAGATGTACCCTGACAACGAGAAGCATATATCCTTCACGACACCATTAGGGGTGTATTGCTATACAGTGATGCCCTTCGAATTGAAGAATGCGCCATACCAGAGAGCTATGAATGCAATTTTCCATGAGCATATACATAAAACAATGGAGAGCTATGCAGATGATATTGCAATGAAAAGCCGTGCTAAGGTGATCACATAACAGATCTGAAGATGGTATTCGATATCATGTGGGTGCATCAATTGAAGATGAATCCCACCAATTCTTCCTGGGTGTAGCAAGTAGTAAATTCCTTAGGTTTGTCATGACATCCAAAGGAATCCACCTCGACCTAGAGAAAGACCAAGCTATCAAATAAATGCAACCTCTAAGGAACCTTAGAGAGTTTAGATGATTGCAAGGTGACTAGCCTATATCCAAAGGTTTATCTCAAATCTCTCAGGACGATGTCAACCCTTCACCAAATTGATAAAGAAGGGTATTTCATTCATCTGGGATGACGCTTGCCAACAAGCGTTCGAGGAAATTAAGCAGTACCTCACGCATCCACCTGTTCTTACAGTTTCGGTGTCAAGAAGACCTTTCCTGATATACGTTCGAGCTATGGATCATTCTTTAGGAGCTTTACTAGCCCAGAATAATGATCAGGGGTACGAGCAAGCAATCTACTACCTAAGTAGAATCATGATCGGAGCTGAACATCGATACAACCCGATCGAAAAGGAATGCCTCACGTTGGTGTTCGATGTCTAGAAAATGTGACACTACTTGGTGGCCCAAACCATACACGTCATATCAAAAGTCAATCTTTTAAGATTGCTTATGACGAAGCCATTGTTGTTGAATGGTCGACTAGCGAAATGGGCCATATTGCTTTCACAATATGAGATGCAATTCCTGCCACAAAAAGCAGTGAGGGATAGGCAATGGTAGACTTCTTGGCTGAACATCCAGATCCAAGAACGACTAAACTTTATGAAGATCTCCCAGATGAGATTGCAAAGTTTGCTTAACCCAGACGTCTTTCGAAGGATAGGTGTCACAACTCTTCTTCGATGACGCATCAAGAATGGGTCCTCGAGGAAATATCATAGTGAAAGTGGGGATAGTACTTGTCTCGTCGTGCTTTATCATTAACTGAGCCATGTTCCACCAATGTAGCTGAATACAACGCTCTCTTGATCGCAATGCAAATCGCCAATAAAATTGGCGTTAAAAGTCTCAAAGCGTACGGTGATTCAAAGCTCATCATTAATCAGGTTCACGGGAAGTACAAAGTCAGACATGAGGACTTAGTACTCTATGATAACGCAACCATGCACATGGCGGAGAAGTTTAGAAACTTTGACATTGACCATGTATCTTGCTAGCAAAATGCGCATGCAGATGCACTGGCGTCCTTTGCCGCTTCCTTGGCTCTTCCGGCAGGAGCGGCAGAGAAAGTACTCATCTACAGCCTTGACTTCTACTGCCCGAAATTTACCCAGAGCTCAGGGATTGGTGATTCCCATACATCGAGTACGCATTGTACGACATTCTGCCCGATTACCCCAAAGAGGTGGTTGTCATTAGAAGGAAAGCCTCTAAATTCTACTACAATGCGATCATAAGAACACTATATCGCCGATCGCATGAGCAGTGATCAAGTTGTTGCTAAGTTCAACATTAAACCTCTGACAGTCGTTTCCCTCAGCTTTCATATCAAAACTGAGACGAGCGATGCTTAGTTCAATATCATACCTTTAGCATCTGGTTCATTGTTAAGTTTAACACTATACCTATGACAATGACTTTCCCTCAAACATTTGTATCGAAGTCGAGATAACCATGCTAAGTTCAAAATTACACCTCTAGCATTACCTTCATTGTTATGTTTAACACTACACATATGACAATGACTTTCCCTTAGGCTCCCGCATCGAAGCTAAGATGACCGATGTCAAGTTCAACTATACACCTCTGACATTACCCAACTGTTAAGTTCAACACTACACCTATGATAGTGGTATCTTCAGTTTTTTCAAGCAAAACTAAAATTCTCGGGAGCTAAGTTAACATTACACCTCTAGCTCATATACTTGTCAAGTTAATATCATTCCTCTGATAAGATTCAATCCAATCTGTTAAGTTAATATCACACATCTGATGGTAAAGAAATACTCACATCCCTGACAGATCTTATCTTACTTGTTATTCTCATCAATAGAATGGCAAGTCCGCTTAAAATCACTGCTAGGTTAATATCATACCTTTAATAGGGTTCTTTCTACTCCCCAACTGAGTCTTAATTACGTTAATACTACACCTCAAATGATAGACTCAATCACAGTCCCCTGTAGAGTAAAAACTTCACTTGTCATTCTTATCCATAGAATGATAAGTCCATAGAAACTATTCCACGACTGTCAAGTTAACATCATACCTCTGATAGTAACCTTAAATTTCTTAAACGAAATTTTCCTACTTTGAGTTGCTAAGTTAATATCACACCTATAGGAAATCAAAGGTAATCAATCACTTGTCTGATTTTCAATGCAAAATAGAAGTCAAGACAAATGAGATGGCCAAAAAAAATGTCACTTTTATTGATATTCAAATATGTGAAAGTGATACAAAACGCTCTCTTCTCCAATAAGATTGAGTGTTACAATAAAAGAATACAAAGAAGTCCCTCTTGCTCAGGACAGGTTGCATGCACTTTTTGGAATATTAATGATACACAAAGTTTGTCTTCTTGACTGTGAACGGGAACAACAGATCAACTTCCTCTCCTCTTGAGAACAATGGTGTTTCTGGATGTCAAAATGCAAGGGAGCATTCTGATTTCACCCGACCAACTGGTGCGAAGATCTTCACAAGGTCATAATCCTTCGCCTAATGGGAAGCTCCGCCACCAGAAAGTCATCCAATGAGCATGAATTTTTGTGTTGTCACTTTTTTCAACAAGATTGGTGAAGGGAGGATCCGAGACCTTACTGGCAGGGTCCTCTTTCCTGTAACCTTCAAATACGCCATGCTCATTGTAATTAGGAAAGATCCGAGACCTTACTGGCACATCATGCCCAATAACATCTTGATGTGTATTGAGATCACGCGGATCTTCCTCACCCTTGGATAGAAGTTCTGACTTCTCAAGTGGTCGCCAATCGAATGTATTGGTCATTTCATGTCTACCTAAATGGATGCGGTAAAGACACTGGAACCAGCACCATTGATATGGCCAAGACCTGCAAGAAGAAAAAAAACTCAAGGGTTAAATTTTTGCAAAAGACAAAAAACATGAATCTAGAAGCACAGACGTTGGTCTTAAGTCATGAACTCCAGATGCGAGTCTTATACGCAAATCTCGCGTTCAAAGCTTCAAGATGTGAAAGTTTACCACGCTATGCAAAAATAGAAAATATGGACCGAATGCACAACCCAACGTTAGACTCGCGTCTGATGATCGAAACATGGGGCATATATTAAGGGCGCAGATGCAGACCTTAAAAATTTTCCAAGTCATTAACTCCAGTCACAAGTCTTATACAAGAGACCCGCGTCTAAGGCTTCGAGACGCAGAGTTCACCACGCTTATGTCTAAAGATCTCAAAAGAGCATATAAGGCTTTGAACACAGAGTTCACCACACTCGCATCTAAAGATCACAAAAGAGCATACACAAGTCTTAAAATTTTTCTAAGTTATGAACTCCAGATGTGAGTCTCATATGCGAGACTCACATTTAAGGCCTCAAAATGTAGAGTTTAGCACGCTCGCATCTGAAGAACTCAGGACTCAGAAATCGACAAGCTTGCATGTCATCAGTTAACGTGAAGATCGCGTTTGTAAAGCATGGATGCATGGATCTCAAGTTGACTATCTAAACTCCAAGAAAGAAGTTTTAGAAGTTTCAGGTAGAAATCAAGAGATAGAGCATGGACGCATGGATCTTCAGTCAACTGTGTAAACTTCAAGAAAGAAATATTCAAAACTTTAAGAAAGAGATCAAGAGACAGAGTCTCTTCATGATCGACGATGACCAAGCCCCAAGGAAACAAAGTCTTATTACGACAAAGATCATTTTCTACCTGAAGAAAAGTTCTCTGGAGGGTGGACATCATCTGTCAAGACACGGCCATGAAAGAACCAGAGGAAGTGATTTTGATTTTGAAATCACTTAACAGTGATAATCTTCGAAGAAGATTACAAGAAAGCATCAAAGCTTTTGGTTCCTTTAAAGAACTCTAAATGTTCTTCAGGATGCAGGCCCAAAGAATAAGATGGTTTAAGAACTCTAAAGGTTCTTCAGAGCACATGCTTGTGAAGGAAAACAGTCAAGATGAATGACTATTAAGAAGCTCATGGCCTATTTGTAGGCTCGCTAATGGCCATTAATTAACAGCATAAAAATCAAAACCATTCTAAAAGGCTAATTAGTAGCCTTAATTCGTGATGCAAATCTCAAATCTAGTGTGAGTAAGATACGTAGATTTTTGTCCCAGGAAATCCCAATGATTCTTGGATTTTCAATACCAGACACACGTCCCTAATCATCAATGCCGGCTCTGCCTCGAAAGATCCAGCGAGATCTTCACCCACAAAGAGTCGCGTCATCTGAACCACGTCTCTATAACTACAAGTGATGCTTCAAGGGCCACATTTTGAAGTCCACGTACCTTCACAAACTGAAGGTCGCGTCACATCCAACAAGTTGAAGGCTGTGTTACCTCAACAAAATGAAGGCTGTCAAAGCTACGTCCCTAACAATTTAGGACCGCGTCTCCTTAATGGTTCAGACCATTTTCCTTAACAATTTAGGGTCGCATCTCTTCAGCAAAGAGAAGTCCGCGTCTCTACTTCGAAGTATGCGTCACCTCAACCAAGCGAGAGCTGCGTCTCTACTTTGAATCAAATTCGAGTTTGTAATGCTCAGAGTTGTGTTTCTACTTCGGATGAGGTTCACGTCTTCAAGACAACATGACCTTTGTGTCTGCAAGACTTGTGTTCAGTCTTTGCTTCTACAATCAGTTCAAACTGGTAAAAGCAATTGGCGATTTCCCTGGTTTAACAGTACACCGACAACCAGCTCATAATACCAAGACTGCTTATCTGGTCACTCATAACGATATCTGGTGTCTTCAAAGAGTTTAACAGTTCACTCACAAAGACCAAAATCTTGACAAGATCATGCTCAAGGTATCTCAGAAGTTACCAGTCCAGTCTGGAGAGCTTGCTGCCAAAAGAAAAGTCCAAAGTTTTTCAAAACCCGTCCAGTAAACTGCAGAGTTTTGAAACTTTGGATGGGGTTCTGTAGACTGTCTATAATCACTGAAGATAAGTCATCAGATAGGAGAGTTCATACTTCAGACGTGAGGCTAATCAAAGCCACTCATGTAATGCCAATGCGCAAGGCTCAAAGCCTACGTCCCAACATCCCTCCAATGCCAAGATGTAGGACTCAAAGACCGCATCTCCGCACCACTTCAATACCAAGACGCAGAACTTGAAGCCTGCGTCTCAGACGCAAAGCTCAAGACACGCATCCAATATCACATCAATGATGGAACACATAGTTTGAGGCTCGCGTTTCAACACCACCGCAGTGCTCAAACGCGGAGCTCAAGGCTTGCGTCCAGCATCACCTCAACGGCTAAACGCAGAGCTCAAGCCCGCATTTCAATTACAAAGAAGCACTGCGTTTTAGTTATAACTACCCTCATTATTGGGTCAAGTACTGCCCATTGAATGAGGGGAGTTAACCCCCATTATGGAGGCTTTTAGGGGATAGTTTTACCCCTAGAACCGCTATAAATAGCTCAGTTTGCAATTGAAAAGGGGTCAGAATTTTTAGCTGAGGAATATTGGCTTTATAAAGAGTCAACTCTTTTACATAAACTTGTTGAGTTTAAGTTTTTGTTTACGTCCCTTTGAGATTTTATTGAATAGGAGTTGTGCTACTCTATCAGTGATCTAAGGAGAAGAGTTCTTAAGAAGCTTGACGTTCACCCGATCAACGAAAAATAAGATTCACTTTCTACCGCTACAGAAAGAATTCAACCATAAACAAAGAGAAGATTCGAGCTTGAGTGTCTTCTCTCTCTTATAGTTGAATTTTGAGTTGTAACTTTTTATTGATTCAAGAAAATTTTACAATACACTTCCAACTTTCCTCCCCATACAATAAACTTAAAGAAAAAAATAGCGGCATGGAGGAATCAATTTCAAAACATGCGTATCTACCAAGGCAATCCACCTATAAGGATATGGAAGCAGATGAAAATACTTCTAAAAGCTCGTAGCTTTGTTTTGGAGGAAGAAGATATGAAGAATCAACCCCAACCATTCATGAGATATTATTGGTCGAACGAGATAGCCAAGCCACATTAGCAACTATCGATCAAAGTATAGTCAACCAAGAGAGATTTATCATTAACTGACATATTGGCAATCAATACTCAGCCTATCCCACCAATAAGAGTCTACAGAGGAAGAAAGCCAAATCTCATGCCCATATGCAATCAAGAAGAACTCTTCATGGAACCAAAGGAAATAAAGCAAGGTATTGCTTTAGAAGAAGTTTTAACAACTGCTAAAATTTTGCGGAGGTTGACAAATCCATGGACGATTAATCTTATGATTTCAAAGATCCTTTCCTACATAACAAATCTACTCCAGATCACAACATTCAACGTTTGAGTCCTTTTAAAGTGGGAGGGACTGATGTAGGAAGGCGGAGCCAAAGACCCAAGCTCAACATAGGCTCAGATGCAAGCCTCGACCGACCGCCCGGTTGACCGAAAAAGGAGCTGAAGGTATTGATCATCTGCCCTGTTGACTGACTAACAAACAAAGAACAAACAGAGAGTAGGCCAAATCGCCCACCCGGTCGATTGACTAAATCTACTTTTGGCCAGCGATCGACTGCCCGGTCGACCGCCACATGAGAATTAGCTGGATTATGAGTTAATTTAGGATTTTATTATTTTGGTTTCAAAATTAGGCTTTTAGGCTCTAATTGATTTAGTATTTCTTTAATTCGAATTTAGATTACCTAGATAGATTAGAACTCTTTTAAATCTATCATTTTCTTTTAGGAATAAGCTCTATTTCCTAGTAGGAGCAATAAGGCTATATAAAGGCCCTTGTATTCCTTTTTTTAGAATAATCTTGTATTCAACTTTTATTCATAAAATTTTGAGTTTTTTCTCATATTTTCTCATGAATTCGAGTTGTTTCGAGTTATTACCCCTACTTGGAGATTTCTTCAGGGTTCGTCAGTGCTAGAAGGAGAACTAGCCCGCGTCGCTTGTCTTCTTCACTTTCTCGTCTGCGTCATCTTTTACCCGATATTAATTTTTTATAGATAAAATCGTGAGGCAGATCCTCTCGACATTTCATTAATAAGAACTAAATGAAACATAGAAAGAAGGTTACAACCATTTATAAAACTCTCACAACTCTCACAATAATCTTGTTAAGATTATGTCTAGAATATGTTGTCAAGTTAGATGAAACTTTGAAGATTAAAGAACGAATGTGCACAAAAAGTTATGCACAGTATCAGTCAACTTATACTTTGTATAATCAATTTAAGGCAAGATTAGTCGACTAATACATTGGTATAGTCGACTGATCTTGTAAATAGAGAGTGAAGGTCTAAGATTTTTTACAGATTAGTTAACTTATACTCATGTATAGTCGACTAATAGACATGATTAGTCAACTTATACATTGGTTTAGTTGACTAATATTAGGTATCGCTGTTTTCTTTTCTAGATCTTTTTTTAGTTTTGATTTGGATTCGAGTTTTCTTTCCTCTGAGATGATGATTATTCGTATTGATAAAGTTTGTATAGGACTTGGAGAGTCTTATGGTCTATAAAAAAAACCCTTGGGGTTGGCCTTCAATGTATGCAACACAATTAAAAAAAAGAAGTCGTATGAGAGGTTTTAGCCATAAGAATTCACTGTTCTAGGCGGCCATCAAAGGATTTGAAATCTTCTTAGTGAAAGGTGTACGTATTTCTTATTGTACTCCCCGAAGTTTAATAAGGTTTCTTCCTCTTCTCCCGTGGATATACACATATTTTTTTGATCGGTGGAACCACATTAATTTGTGTATTAGCTTTCTATACTTCAGAATATCTTGTTTCTTCTTTTTTCTTCTCACTGCTCATCCAGTGTTGCTTACACTGCGCTGCCTTAGCTATTAGTTGTTCTTTCGTTGGAAAGATGCAAAGTAAAATTTCTTTGAGTGGAAAAATATTACAATAGAATAATTCTGATTACAAAAGAGTGGAGGATATTTGAATTTCCCTTTTGTTTTAAGCTGGGTTCTTCATATGGCGATAGAGAGTGAATCTTTTTCTCCATTGACTGATGAGTGACAAGCTTCTCTTTGATTATTTTAAGGATGTAAGATCACTTGGACACGACAAGTATTGGAGTTCACTTTGTAAAGAAGAAATTTATTTCTTTCCCTCTCTTTTGAAAGCCCAAAGCTTCTGAACTTTGTGGCTATTTTGCTTTTTTATAAAAAAAAAAAGATCCCCTCTAATAGCTTTTATGGTTATTTATAGGGCTGATCAGGGGTAAAATTGTCCCCTAGAATTTCTCCATAATGGAGATTAACTCCCCATATTATGTGGGTGTTAATTGAACCAGTAATGAGGCAGTTACAATAAAAATGTGACCCTCACCAGTTTTGTTCTGTTATTGAAACGCGGGGCTCGCGGGTTCGCGTTTGAGTTGAGATTGTTCACCTAAAAAGGTCTAGACAGTGCAAAGTTTCTTTGAGTGGCTAAAAAGTTACAATGGGACGATTCCAATTACAAAAATGGGAAGAAGATATGATTCTTTCCTTTGTTTAAGGTTGGATTTTTCGTGTGACGATGGAGAGTGACTCTTATTCTTCGTTGACCGACCGACTATCTAACATCTTTTAAAGATAATCTTAGAGATCAATCAGAGAGAAACTATATTTTTAATGCACTAGGCGTTTAGAGTCCACTGATTACTCCTTTTCTCATTCTCCAAGAAAGCAAAAAGTTTTAATTTGAGAATTCTCAGCTCTCAATCTCAAAGAAGCCTCTTCCCTTCTTAAAGTCTCCCCTGTTTCATAGATCCTCAGGCTATTTATAGGGCGTCATAGGGGTATTATTGTCCCCTAAAATCCCTCCATTATAGGAATTAACTCTCCCATTATGTGGGGAGTTAATTTGACTTAATAGTGGCCGTTAGTTACAACAGAAATGCAGGTTTCTCTCTGGACGCGGACCTCATGTTGCTTATTATAGACGTAGTCAGTTAGAACGTGGAGTTACTCAGACCCGCATCTGAAGCGAGATGCAGGGTTTCTCAGCCCCGCATCTGAAGTGGAGCGCCGCGTCTGAAGTGAAGCGCCGAGTTGCTTAGACCCGCACTTGCAATACGATGTGAGGTTGCTTTGACCCGCACGAGACGAGAAGTTCCTCAGACTCATATTGGATGGATTATAGAGTTACTCAGACTTGAGTTGAACGTGAGTTTACTCAGGCCCACGTTTGAAGTCTTTGTGCTTGTTTGGACGTGAGGTCTGTGTTTTAATTTGAAACGTGACATTCACGTTGAAGTGAGGCTCGCGTCTGATGACTTGTCCTTGCTGATTTTTGGATGGCCTACAGAACCCCCTCTAAAGTATTTGGCATTCCGTAGTTGACTGGGATGGATTTCAAAATACTTTGGATTTTAGTTGAATTTGGACTTCCCATGATTAGATTGGCAATCTTTTGAGATGCCCTTACCTTTTTCCTGTTTGGATTATGGTCTTCATGAGTGTACTCTTGAACTACTTGAAGCCTCCAGAGAAGATCATCACAAGTGTCTTAAAAACTCAGTCTAGCACTTATTATGAGCTCTGGTTTGCTTATCGGTGCGTTATTGAACCGGTGAGCTGTCGATTGCTTTTTCCAGTGTACTTTTGAATTGATTATAGAAGCAGGGACATACCCCTTGTATGTGAGAGAACGTAGCCCTCATAGACGTGATTATCATGCTGATCAAGTGGAGACACGAACTTCAGTAGAGTTGAACACGACTCTTGATTGTTGCAAAAATGCGGCCCTCAATTGCTATAGAGACATGACTCTTGATAGTGAAGCTCACATTAGATGCTTCTTGGCGTAAACGCAGGCGTCGCGTGGGACGCGTTCTGTCTTGGATTGAGCTCGAGAAACGGGCCGCATATCTCGACCACTGAAAGACATATAAAAGACTCAGGTCTTTCAACAGTCAATTCACTTTGATTGTTCATCACCTTCGATCAGACCTGAGTCTAAAGCTCTTGAGCTTTCTCAAAACCTATAAAACTCTGAGCTTTTTTCAATCTTTTTGAAGATTTCACCATGGTGATGGCTCCAAAAGCAAAGATTATCGCTACCTCCTCTAGCGCCCCCGCTGCCGAGTCTCAAATAAGTGGTGTTCCTCCTCAAGAAGCTCCTATTTCAGGAAAAAGTTTTTGAATGGCTTTCATTAAGGAAGAGGCTTTGTCCTCTTTTAACTTATTTTTGAAGTTTTAAAAACTTCTATTGAAGTTGAACAGTCTATATAGATCCTCACTGGTCCGCGTTTGAATTGTGAACGTGGTTCTTACATTGATGAGCAGAACGTGAATTTGGCGATCCTTAAATTCTGATCTTTTTGATGCGATTTTTGCATCCTAACGAGTCTCGCATTATGAGATCATTGACGCGAATGTAGCAAACTTCACGTCTTGAGATCTTAAAAGCAGGTCTCATTCATAAGATTCGTGCTTAAGCTTCAAGATTTGGAAAATTTTCTAAGTCTGGAGTTCAGACCCGAGCTTCATGTGAGCCTCGCGTTTCGACTATTAGACCCGGGTCTCGTGTTGAGCCTTTCACTCAATATCTTGACATATTTTTTGTCTTTGTGAGACTAACCCCAGGTTTTCTTTTTTTTTTTTATAGGCCTCGGCTATATCGATGGTGCTGAATTTACTGTCTCCTCCAGCCTGTGGAAGACAGTTGCATTCACCGAAGCCAATAAGAAACAGCAAGTTCGTTTGATTGGCAACCATTTAGGAAGTCAGAGCTCTCTTTGGAGATGGCATCAAAGAGGGAGAGGGATATGTATGATGAGGACAAAAACTAGGTTTGTCAGTTCCGGACCTTTCTGGAGTATTACCGGTTGCACCCGGGTAATGTTAGACATGATGCACTAGTATGGTCTCGATCCTCCCATCACCAATTTTGTTCAAGGAAGCGACCGCAATGAGCATGATGCATTTGAAGGCGACGGGAAAGGGGACACACTAGTAACATCTCGGATCTTTCCTTCACCAATTTAGTTCAAAGAAGTGACAGCATGAAGAACCCATGCTCATTGGATGACTTTCTAGTGGCAAATTAGTGAAGGATTATGGCCATGTGAGGGAGAAGGCCTTTCATGCTAGTTGGTCAGGTGGAATCAGAATGTTTCACTGCATTTCGACCTCGAGAAACACCATTATTCTCAAGAGAAGAGGAAGTAAAGCTGTTGTTCCTTGCTATAGTCAAAAAGTTTAAGGATCTCCAATGTCTCAAGGAGTAAGTATAATCTCTCACTGAGTAAGAGTGACTTTCTGTACTCCTTTTGTAACACTATATCTTATTGAATAAGAGAGTGTTTGTATCACTTTTAAATTTTGATATAAATAAAGGTGATGATTTTGCCTTCTTCTTCTCTTGACTTTCCTTTTGTGTGTTTTGAAAACTAGACAGATGAAAGCATTTGCCTTTTATTTGCTAGAGGTGATGATTAACATAGCAACTCAAAATTTGAATACTCTGCTAAGGAATTTGAAAAGGTTACTGTCAGAGATGTGATGGTAACTTGATAGAAGTTGAATTCGTAGTTTGAACAAATTTTGTGGATTTGCTATTTTATTGATGAGAATAACAATTGGAGTAAATCTTTGGGGATTCATGAAAATTTTTTACTATCAGAGATGTAATGTTAACATCAAGGGTTAGGGTTTGCAATTGGAAGCAACTTAAATTGTCAGAGGTGTGATATTAACTTGATAAGGAAGTGAATGCTAGAGGTGTGATTTTAACTTAGCATTTAGGATACGTCATTTTCATTGAAAAAACTGAGAAATTCACTATCATAGGTTAAATATTAACTTAACAGCAAGGTGAATGTTAGAGATGTGATATTAACTTAGCATTTAGGAGATCTCGGCTTCGATAAGAAAGCTCGAGGGAAGATCATTGTCATAGGTGTAGTATTTAACTTAACAATAAAATGAATTCTAAAGGTATGATATTAACTTAGCATCGAATGTCTCATTTTCATAAGGAAATCAAGAAATCACTATCATAAATATAATATTAACTTAACAGGGATTTATATTGTGATATGAGCAATTTTGATCAGAGGTGTAGTGTTAACTTGACCAAGATTTTGTGATTTGAGAAATTTAGTGGACTTGGCATTCTATTAAAGAGAATTGGCAAGTTGAAATTTTGGTCAGAGGTGTGATATTAACATGAGCAAGAGATTTTGCAATTTGAGCAATTTTATAGACTTCCCATTCTATTGAAGAGAATTGATAAGTTAAAATTTTATCCGCTGGGGTTGTTAAGAAAAATTACTGTTAGAGGTAAAATGTTAGCTTAACAGTGAGAAATGCCAGAGGTATAATATTAACTTGACACATTTGGTTTATACTTATTTTGATGGGGAAACAATTATAACTTTTTGTAGTCCTACCATTTCATAGTCAGAAATTGGTAAGAGATTTTGGAGGAGAAATTAGGATTAGGTCCCTCAAGATTTTTAGCAAATCCTTAGGTATCAATGAATTTGGTATCCCTTTACTAACTACCTTTTGAGTTGGTCTAACCATGCTATTTTCCTCAGCATGATGAGTTGTTGAGGATCTTTTGTTGGACTTAAAAACCAACTACTTCCTTTATCCTTTAGCCATTGGAGGCATAGGATTTAATGTAGTGTAGCTATTGCGAGTAAGCTGGGGGCACAGAGGTAGACATAAATTCCATGGGGGTTTTGTCTGGATATTAGCTGACTCGTGAAGTCTTTTTTGATCCCACATTTTGATATGAATGTGAAAAAAATAGAAAGGTTCTGTAAAAATGCATTACAAATCTTCTTCAAAGAGTTTGGCTTAATAAGCCATCAGATAAATGATTAATATCCATATTTCCATATTTCATACTACACATTCACATTTATTCTATATAAAATTCTATTAATAATAAGCTTTCTTGTATGTTTCTAGGTCCATAGAATGAAATGAAAAAAAGAGCCCAAAAATCCCATTTATTTGGTGATCTTTAGAGCCTAAATATAGCCATTGACTTTGAAAGCCTTATCTGCCTATTCTGGATGCAAAAATCGCAAACCGAGGAGCTGTACGGGGAGTAGTGTGTAGCAGGAGGCCGCACGCTTTGACGTATGAGGCCACCGTACTGCCGCATTTTCATCGCAAATGTTCCAAAAACGGCAGAGTACTATGGAGACCCGCATCAAGTTTCGACGCATTGGCCCGTTTAGTCTCCCAGAGGTCCCTTTGGCTATAAAAATCCCCTGGTTGAAGTAGAAGGGAAAAGAGGAAGTTTTTAGAGTAGTTTTCTCTGTTTAATTAAGGTTAGTTATTATTATTCTTCTTCTTTTATATTTTTCATTTTTGTAGATCATGTAATAGGGAAGAGAGTGATTCATAGGATAGAAGAGAAAGTTCTTGTAATGGGGGGTGACATTCTATGAAAGGTTCTTCCTTTATCTCTATTTATTTTCTTCTCTCTGACTCTTATCTCATAGCAACTAATTACTAACCACTAACTATGCTAACTCCCTACTTGATAATTCACATGAATCTAATAGCCTCTACTTGGCCTTGCTCTTGCAAGAGCCATTGATGGCTCATGATGATGGATTCTAACACTCTAACATCTAACTCTCTAACAAGTTTCCATTACTTTTATTCCATACTTGCTTTAGTTAGTTTTGATGATTTAAGTGTAGCTTGCTCTTTTTTGTTAAGTTTGGATGTGAAAGTGATCTTATGGGTCATGCTTTGTAAAGCTCTTGACCAAGGACTAGTGATGGCCAATGATACATATGAGATAACTATCACTAAGAGGTTAGCATGTTAGTGGAGCCATTAGCAGTTAGTAACCATAAGTTTTATTGTATCTCCTTTTATCTTTCTTTTTATCTTATTTTATAAACACAAAATTTTCAACAACTCTTCTATGTTTCCCACTTCTTTCTTTTCACTGTATTCTTCTTATTCTTTGTATTCTTTTCTTTTGATTCTTTAAAACATTAAAGAACACTTAACACAATGTGAATCGACCGGTAAAGCTTCTTATTCTTTTCTTTTCTTTTGATTCTTTAAAACATTATAGAATTTTTTAGCCAAATGAATTCATTTTTCACCCCGACCTCATTTGACTCGGATAAATCCAACCGGCTATGTACAATATGAGCCAACCATATAGGCTGATTGGGATTATCCGACTCAATATGACCCATACCCCAAATCTTATGACCATAATTTTTAATATAATTTTCACTCTTCACAGAGTCCATAGGGATTCACCTCCCCAGAGTTAAATTTTTAACTATCTTGTCCATAATTTTTAAAATATTCATTCCCTGATTTTGATTCATATACTTCTTTTCCACCAACGAAAGAAACATCCAATTTGAAAAAGAGTATAGAATTCATGCTTGAGTCCCATCAATAAATTTAACACTTGCTCAATTCACAATCCTTCCCACATTAAACTTCATATATTTCTTTTCTAGAACCACCAATTGAAGAAAAAATTTGAGTAAGAAAGAGTTTGAAAGTCTTCTGTGAAACAGCGTAACAATTTCAAAATATGTTGGAGTCATCATTTCAATCAAATTTTCAGGAGTCATACTCATCTTTTTCAGTCACTGATTCAAATGAACAACCATCCATCCTGGAAATGAGTTGAAAACCTTGCGTGAATTCGAACAACAATCACAAAATCAGATGGACTCACAACTTCACCACAATTTCCAAAATCAATTTCTATATTCACCTTTCCAAGAAGAGACAATTTCAAAAAGTATTGAAGACATGATTCAGACTCAAAATTTTGTTACTCGACCTACCAGTAGGTTAGACTCTATAATAGGCGAGTTAATCAATGTGAATGAGGAAAGTCTTTCTTGTCAACCTTTGACCAATCCTTATATCCCTAACTCTATCGATTGGACCCAAGAATTATATTATTTTAGAAACTAAGATTCTATTTTAGCACACCCATTTGAACTTGATCAAACTCCAAGTTTGAAAGTCATATTGACATTTTGGTAAGTTATTCCTTTCCTGAAATTGAAATTGAACATGAATGTGATCCTAAATCTCATGTTAGTAATTCCATTTCACTTTTTGATTCAATAATGACTCTGGTATTTTTACCAGATTTTTTTCATATTTCAGAGTCAATATTGAATCCTATACCAGTACATCGTGAAATTGAATCACATATATTTTACGATCACATTCCGTTAATGGGAAAAGTATGTGAACATCAATTCGTTTGTTTAGACCCCATTTTTGAACCTATTTTGACTCTCACTTTTGAATCTCGACTTGATCTAAGTTAAATTCTTGAGTCAGTATTTGTTCCTATTCTGTTTGAGCCCAAATCAGTCATCTTCCACAACCACACTTCATTATTGGACAAAGGTGTTGAACAAAATGACTCAAGAAATATTTTTGAAAATTGAAAATTGAATGGGCATAATTTTTAAATAAAACCACATACTTCTGCATTCTTTTATGGATCATATTAGAGAGGTCATTTGTGTGTTCTTTCGAGATCCACAATTTTTAGATTGGGCCGCATTTCGTGGACCAATTAGACCACCATCGGAATCACCACCATGAGATAATTTTCCTTCTCTTTCCATTTATTTCATGCATATATACATTCACGATGCATTGAGGACAAATTTTTGGACAATGTATGAGATAAGTTGTGTAGGAGGGTTTACTAACGTAGTTTGTTTTAAACATTCTTTCTTTTACACTTCTTTTGAAAGTTTTTAGATTTTCTTTTTTGTATAGAAACCTTTTTCCTTTCCTTTTACAAAAATTTTTGAAATAAAAGAAATAGTTTTGATTTATTTTTAAGAAAGTTAAGATTATCTTAGGAATTAGGAAGGCCTAAAATTAAGAATCATTAAATCAAGTCAAAATAATAGATCTTATTTAAATTTTAGGATAAAGAAGTAAGAGTGGAAAGACAATTTGATCTTGAATTTTTCGCCTTAGAAATATGCACTTCACACTTACACAATTTTTGTGATTGAAACAAAGACTGAAATGCCACAAAAAAATAAATAGATATAAAAATAATAATAATAATCACTTATTGAAGCTGGGTAATTATGCCTCAGGAAGCATGATTATTCACGCCTAAAATAGTGACAAAAACAAAAATAATCCCGTTAGTTTTGTGGCCTTGCTTACTTGAGTCCTTAAGCCTCAGGGATATTTTCTTATTTGGTGCCCTAAAACCATCTGGTTTGGGAGTCACCGGCTAAAGGCTCACTACTCGGATAAACTAGAAAGCTTAAAAAAACTAAAAAAGAAAAATTGTTATAAATAAACGGCATAAAAGTTAGAGTTGATATCTCATAAATCTTCACTATTAATAAAGTGCATATTACCTAAGAGTTTTATGAAAGATCAAAGAATCAATTCAATTTTAAAAATTCTTATCTTTAATTTAAAACAAATCTTACATCCAGACTTAGTTTAAGGAAGAATGATTTCTAGTTAACCTATGACCTTGGATTACTTAGATTTTCACAAAATATTTCATCACATTTCTTTATTTCAAAATGCGTTTTCAAAATACTAACATTTAATTTTTTTCTTTATAGATTTTGTGGGTGTAATCCGCTAAAACCCTTAGGAGATAAAACTCATCCTCTAGGGAAAACCTAGATATTCAATAGTTTGTTGCACATACTCATTGCAATCATGTCACTTGAGAAAGTGCTGTAATAATTATCTTAGTTATTTTGTTTTTCCGTTTTGCTCGGCATGAGTAAAAGATAAGTGTGGAGATGTGATTAGTACTATATTTCCATATTTCATACCACATCTTCATATTTATTCTATATAAAATTCTGTTAATAATAAGCTTTCTTATATGTTTCTTGGTCCATGGCATGAAATGAATAAGAAGCCTAAAAATCTAATTTATTTGGTGATTTTTAGAGCCTAGATATAGCCATTGACTTTGGAAGTCCTATCTGCCTTTTCTGGATGTAGAAAATCGCTAACCGAGAAGCTGTACAGGGAGTATTGTGTAGTAGGAGTCGCATGCTTAGGCGCTACGCGCGGAGCCACCGTACTACCGCATTTTCACCACAAATGCTGCTAAAACGCCGCGGTACTGTGGAGCCACGCATCGAGTTTCGATGCGTGGCCCCGTCTTATCTCCCAGAGGCCCCTTTGGATATAGAAAACCCTGGTTGAAGCAGAAGGGGACAGAGGAAGGTTTTTAGGCTAGTTTTCTCTGTTTATTTTAGGTTAGTTATTATTCTTCTTTTTTTGTATTTTTTATTTTTTGTAGATCATGTAATAGGGAAGAGAGCGATTCATAGGATAGAAGAGAAAGTTCTTATAATGGGGATGACACTTTATGAAAGATTCTTCCTTTATCTCTATTTATTTTCTACTCTCTAACCATTACATGTCTAACTAACTTTTCTCTCATGGCAACTAACTACTAACCACTAACTACGCTAACTCTTTACTTAATAATCAACATAAATCTAATAGTCTCTACTTTGCCTTGCTCTTGCGAGAGCTATTGATGGCTTATGATGATGGATTCTAACACTCTAACATCTAACTCTCTAACAAGTTACCATTCTTCCTTACTAACTCTAGTTAGTTTTGATAGTTTAAGTGTAGCTTACTCTTATTTGTTGAGTTTGAATGTGAAAGTGATCTTATTGATCATGCTTTGTAAAGCTCTTTAACCAAGAACTAATGATGGCCAACGATACATGTGAGGCAACTATCACTAAGAGGTTAGCATGTTAGTAGAGCCATTAATAGTTAGTAGCCATGAGTTTTCTTGTATCTCTTTTTATCTTTCTTTTTACCTTGTTTTAGAAACACAAAATTTACAACAACTCTTCTATGTTTCCCACTTCTTTGTTTTCACTATATTTTTCTCATTCTTTATTTTTTTTCTTTTTATTATTTAAAATATTAAAGAATACTTAACACACATGTGAATCAATCGGTAAAGCTTATATCGCTTCCCATCCCTGTAAATTCGACCCGTTTAGCCACCATGCTATAATGGAAGTGTCGAGGAAGCCAAAGCACACACACTTTAACTTTTGATTTCAAAATGATACTTTTTGTGTGCGATTTTCCCCTGATCAATAATTTATTTGATCTTTTATTCGATCACGCAGACCTTTTGTCGTCGAGCTTCAATAGGGAGGTATGCGACCATTGCACATGAAAAAGTCAGGCTAGATAAGTCATTCTTCTAGACGCTTAGGCATGCTCGACTTCAAAATATGGCCTATTCTTCTTATTTGAAGATAGGTGCACATAGAGAGAAGTGACGAGGCTAAAACTTAATATTTTGCCTTTATCTTTTCTTCAATATTAACATCATGCATCATGATGTCAATAATGTTCGGCCGACCAGCGTCGATGGACCATGATGAGATTCGTTAGCGAAAGAAGCCCTTGTTTCGCGCTTTTTCAAACATCTTGGATCTCGAGCTGTGATCATAGGTGTATTGTTAACTTGATCAGGACAAGAGTGCCAAAGCTAAAATCAAAGTTTCTAACTTTGTCTTTTCAATGTTAACATCATCTATCGTGATGTCAATAATATTCAGTCGGCTTGACATCGATCGACCTTGATGTGATCCTTTGAAGGACGAAGCCCTTCTTTGGTACTCTTCCAAACATCTTGGATCAGAAAGCTGTGATCAGAGATGTAGTGTTAACATGATCATGAGAATAGTACCTTTAAAGATAGTATTTCTTTAAGAATCTATCGTTGTTAGGCATTAGGAGCGTATCACCTTCTGGAGTTATGAGGCGGTATGCTCCATTTGAGTAGAATGACTCTATTATAAATGATCCTTCCAATTTGGTTGGAACTTTTCTTGTCCCATGGGTCTTCTAATAGCTAAGACAAGGTCGCCTTTCTTGAAAATTCATTCTCTGACTTTCTTATTGAAGGCTCTGAAAATTCGAGCTTGATAGAGCTTGATTTGTTACTGGGCTTGTAGACATTTGTCATCTAAAGCTTCCAACTCCTAAAGACGCAGTCGATACTTCTCCTCGTCTGCCACCTTGATTGTCTAGGCAACTCGCAAAGATTGGATTTGGATCTCCAATGAAGGTACAACTTCACATCCGTACACTAAGAAAAACGGTATGGCTTTTGTCAGAGTTCTCATTGTTGTGCAGTAAGCTCATAGGCATTTACCTAATTTGTTGTCCCAGTCATAATGACTTTTTGAGACAAATTTCTTGAGAAGCTTTCCAGTAGTCTTGTTGAAAGCTTTTGTTATACCATTATTGGTTGGATACTATGTCATTTATGTCACACTTTGAATTTTGAATTTCTTACAGAACCTCTGAAATGCTTGGCTGATGAATTGGGGTCTATTATCATCGATGGTTCATTGGAGCACACCCAAGTGGTAGAACATGTGATGCTTGATGTACTTGATCACGTTTGGTTCTTTACTTCTTTCAGGGGGAACAACTTTCGGCAATTTAGAAAAACAATATGTTATGGCTAAGATGAAGCGATGTCCTCTGGATGTTAATGGTCGCATTGTGATAGGGAACCAAGTCTTCATGCCGGACTTCGTACTTGCCGCGGACCTGGTTGACGATGAGCTTTGAATTACCGTATGCTTCAAGATTTTTGACTCAATCTCTTCAGCAAGTTGCATCCCGATCAAGAGAGCATTGTATTCTGAGACATTATTAGAACACGACTTCGTTAATGAGAATGGACGAGGGATCACATAGTTATGTAGGAAGATAAGTACTATCCCCACACCTGCAATAATATTTCTCTTAGGATTCATCGTTGATGCTCCGTCAAAGAACAGTTGCCACAGTTGTTCTTCTAAGGAGGCATTGATAAAGTTAACTTCTGCGATCTCATCTTGGAGATCGTCACAAAGTTTTGAAATTCATGTAACTGGATGATCAGCCAGAAATTCTACCACAGCTTAACTTTGATCGCATTTTGTGGCATGAATTGCATCTTATATTGTGAGAGCAATATGGCCTATTTCGCTAATCTACAATTCAGCGAAGATGGTCTTGTCATACGTAATCACTATTGGCCCAAAGGCCTTCCACTCTAGTTTTGATGATGATTAACTCATGTAGTTATGTTTACTAATAATCCTGTGTGTTTAAGTTTCAGATCATTAACCAAGATATTAGTTGGTGATTAGCTTCAACAAGGAGTTTAGAAGCTTTTCATAATGATTCCAGGGCCAAAGCTTCAAGATCATACATTGCCTAGCCCATGGATGGAGTTTTGGAGCAAGTCTACTTGAAGATGAAGATCATCAAGAAGACTTAGGTATCCTAATTTAGATAGTGTGTTTAGATCCATTTGTAAAGCTTAGTATAGTTGATATGCTCAAGTGCACAACACACACGTTTTCATGTTTTGGATTTGGTTTTCATGAATAGTAGATCAAAACAAGTTTACTTTATTTCTATGTATATTAGATGTATTCTAGATATCCATACATGGTTTAACTTGCTAAACAAACTTATTTTGATATCCCTATTCATGTGTTGAAAAATCAAGTTTGATAAAAATACAAGTTTTGTTTTTGATAAAATTTGCAAGACTCAAAAATGAATTGATATGATTGATATATGTCTTAAAATTTTTATCACAAGTTTGTGTTTCCATATAAAATGATAAAACTATTTTTGGTGATTTTTAGAAGTGTTAAAAGATTTTTAGAAAAATATTTTACACTGTTTTTCTGACCCAAATTTCTGTTCCAGGCATCAATCAGTCGACTAGTCAACCTGACCTAGTCGACTTGGGTGAAGTCGGTCGACCGGGCCGGTCGACCGACGTGCACAAATCTGTGCATGTTTGGAGGCACTGGGACAGTCGACCGCTCCGGTCGACCGGGGCACTTACAGTGCTCTCTGTTTGTTTCGGTCGACCGGGCCGGTCGACCGTAGTTGCCCAACGGTCATATTTTCGACCGTTGGCGGTCGACCGGGCCGGTCGACCGTTGCCTGTCAGAGCTGCCAGCTCAGCTCTAACGGCTAGTTTTGTTTGGGGCTATAAATACCCCATCTCTTGGGCTGTTTTGTGAAGGTTTTCAAGAAGAAAAATTCAGTGTTTCTCTAGTGTTTAAACAAGTTTTCAAAATAGTTTTTGTGCTAAAAAGATTTCATCTTTATTGTTTTGGGTTTTTAGAAAATCAAAGAAAATTAGGCTTTTGGGATATTGAATTGGATTTTACTTTCTATCATCTTCAAGAGATTTCCAAGTAGTTTTTCTTTGTTGCTTGTTTCCAAAAACACCTAGTTTTCACACTTGAGCTATCTTCTATCCTAATCTATTAGGATCATTTGTTTTGTGGAAAAAGAGAAAAGAAAAGAGAGATTGTTTGTGGTCTTTTGGAACCACTTGTTGTACACACCCTTATCCTTGTTGTATCCCTCTTTGGTAGAGGTGATCGGGTGATTGCTTTGCTCCCTCTAGTGAGAGGTGGAGTTTGGTTGTAAACCCTCTTTGGTAGAGGTGTTGATTGTTGTGGTTATTTGGCTAAGGGCCTACCCCTCTTGTGTGAGGAGGTGTTTGTTTGAGAGAGGAGTTAGGTACTCCATTGTTGTAAAAATCCTTCTCGGTGAAGGTTCCCTCGGTGGGAGTCCTCGGTGGACGGTATAGTGGATTGGAAATCCTACACGTGGTGTAGGCGGGGATGTAGAGCAAGGGTGCTCGAACCTCGAAACATATCATTGTGTTTGCGTTTGATCCACTTATCTCTAAACTCTCTCTCTTTACATTTGTGCAAAGCATCATACTTCATTCATATCATATATTACTTGTGTTGAGCATAATCCATATTGTCATATCATATCTATTTGCTTGTGTTGTGCCTTGCATATTTCATATTGCTATAATATCTTGTATATGCTTGGTTGCTTGTGTGTGCCTCACTTGTACCTAATCAACAAGAGCTTCACATAGCACCTCAACCTATTCAAGGGGAATCAAGAGGAGTTAGTCCAGAGCCCTTCACGGGGAATTCGGCTACACTTGTTGATTGTACTAAGTGTGTTTGTAATATTTACATTTGCTTCCGCATTTAGCGCACTTAGTTTTGCATTTAGTTTTAGATTAGCACTAACACCTATTCACCCCCCCTCTAGGTGTTTCCTTTCAATTGGTATCAGAGCTAGTGCTCCTGATATCAGGCTTAACATCCTAGGAGTGAGATCCATTTGGTTGCTAATCTATTGTTTACATTTGCTTGTTTTGCACACATATAGTTTACCATGGCTTTCATGACCCCACCTATGTATGACCCTTCCAACATTCATGTTTGAAAGATTAGGATGACCGTCTATTTACAAACCCTTGGTCATAAAGTTTATCTTGCCATTACCAAGGAATCCTTCCTTAGTGATAGCAATCATATAGGGGCCAATGCACAAGCACTAGAGGCCATTAGAAGCACATTACCTAAAGATTATCTTATGTGTGTTTCTAACTTTGATTCCGCTTTTGTAGTGTGGAACAAATTGACAACTACCACCACCTCCGAGCTTCAAGTACAAATTCAAGAAGAGGAATCTAGTGGAGAGTCCGAGTCACAATGCTTCATGGTCCAGGGAATGACTCCCTTGAGGTACATTCGGAACCCCACTTAGATAATGATGATTGTGCTAGTTCTTCAAATGATTATGTTGATCCCCATGCTTTGAATGAAGAACTATCTATTGTATGTGAAAAATTAATAGAAAAATATAAATTTTGAAAAAGAAAAGTCTAGGACTTGAAATGAAAATAAAAGTTTGCATGCTAGACTTAACAATATTTTGCAAGAGAAGGTTGAGATCTATAATGAAAGAAATTCATTGAGATCTCAATTGGAACTTGCACTAAAAGAAAATGAATTTTTAAAATCTAAAAATGATTGTGAAACACTTTTAAAGAAAATGAGAACTTGTCTTCAAAAATTGATTTTGTTTTAAAAGAGAATGTTGCTTTGAAAAACAAAATTATTTCCGTTTCAAATGATTTAGATGTGTGTTTAAAGAAAAATGTTGTTTTGAAAAATAAGATTGATGAACATGTTTGCCATGCTAGGGTAGTTTCACCTAGATCACCCCTTGCATGCTCCACTTCTTCTATGATTAAAAATAATATAAACATGTTGAAGAAGAAAATGGATTGTTTGGGCTCCACTATGAGCCAATGTGCCATGAACCATACACGGTTGGAAACCTTGGTTCGAAAGAAACAAGTTCCATCTTTTATGCATGCACACCCTCCACGGCATACACATGCTCCACACGGACACCATCACACATGTATGCTCATGTGTACACATGTACACATTGTGGCCGAAAAGGCCATCTTGCTAAATTTTGCTATGATCGTTTACATGTTGAGAATTTAGCAAAGAAGTTTGTTTGGGTTAGAGAAGGGACTAACCCCCATGGACCCAACAAGATGTGGGTACCAAAGACCACCCCTCCTATTATTTTTGATGTAGGTGTGGGCTCTCACATGACGTGAGAGTGATGACACCTTGGAGTGGATGCGTTCCGGACTTAAAGGAAATCAATTGGATGTATCACTTTCAAGGGAAGATTTGGTGGAGAGGACCACCATGTTTTGGAGACAAGGAGAGTTGCTTCTTCGGTTTTGGTAACAATCCTTTACTCCCATTTATTGTTTACATGCTTTCCATTTCATTGTTTATAGCATGTTTTTTTATGTCTATGGATTAGTGTGTAATTATCATGTTTATTAGATCCTTGACATACATGTATAGTATTTGAGACACACATGCTTATGTGAACCCATACTTAGTGTTCTCACTATTGTTTAAGTTATAATGTACATCATGAATCTAATGCATGTGAATTTACATAGTAATCATGTTTTAGTTTTATCATGATGGTTTTTATATTGTGTTATGATGCTTCTTGTTAAGATTACTTGTTTAGATGTTAGTTTTCATTAAGACTAGGACTTATACTTGTACATATAGTGGGCCACAAATAAATCTATATAGTTGGGCTTGATTGCTTATTTGAACCCATTAGATGTGCTAGTATAGTCTAGTTTTGATGATTCATACATTTCAAACTTGTATTCCATTTTTGATTTGTTTTATGTGTATATGTTTTCAATTCATGTATATGTGTATTTTGCCAAACTTTAAGATATACATGTATACCCCTTGAGTCATTTGTCTTTCATGCAAATCTATATATGGACTCAATTGTGTTTAGGGATATGTATGTATACTTATTGTGTTGACAATTCATACATATACCTGGAAATGAAATGTGTTTTGGTGAAGATTTAGCTTTTCTTGATTTTGTGTTTAATTGTTTAACTTCATGTATATGTCTATCTTGTCCAAACTATTAGATATACATGTTTATCCTTTTTGAGCCACGTGCCTTCATGCATATACACTTTGTGGACTCGTTGTGTTTTGGATATGTATGTATACTTTAGTTTGTATTAGACATACATATGCCATGAAGGTTAAATAAGTTTTGATGATTTTCGTGTTTTCAATGTTTAAGGAATAATTGAGCTTAATGAAAATTTTTCATGATTATGATATTCACACTTTATTTGTACACTCACATTTATTGCTTGCTCATGTTTTGTATTCATGAGTCATATTTATGCCTAATTGAATTAGAGTGTTGATTATCATGTGAATTTCATGTTTTATGAAAATTATTTTTAGTTTATTCCTTACTTGAAGGATTTCGCACTAGTTAACAAGTTTTCCATTTTGACTAGTTCGTATTCTTCAATTTGGTAGTGATTTTCAAACAAAACTACATTTTCAAATCTATTTTTGAAAACCCCTACCATCCAAGGGCGGTTGGAAGGGAGATCATGTTCATGTATGCTTTACAAGTGAAAATCATTTTAAACTTGAACCATGATTGGGTGGTAGATTATATGAGTTATACCATGCTTTTATTGTTATGTCAATTGGTATCATTGAACTCTTTCAATTGGTATCATTTTGATCTTTGTGTATACTCATATGTTTATTGTGTATGTATATTTTCAATTGGTATCATCTATTAGTGATTGGTACTCATTCTATTTCATACACATATACTTGTTTTATTTGTGCTATTATATTTTGAGCACAAATGTTGTTTATGCTAGTGCTTGAGCTTCAATTTTGTTTCAATTAATTATTTTTAAATTGGTAACAAGCCCATGCATCTTTTTAGTTGGTATTTCATAAAGGGGAGAAAATTTAATTTTGTCTTTCAATTGGTGATTCTTCAATTGGTATTTGTTTCCCACTCCCTTACTTTATGATTGAAATTTCATATTGGTATCATATGTTTAATATGAAAATTATTTACAATTGGTATCAAAATTTTGTTTAGACATTCAAAATTTATTATGTTTAATTTCAATTGATATCAAGATATTTCATGTGTTTTTGCTTAAATTGGTATCAAAAAAAAAATTTTAAGAAAAATACAAAAGTTTTGATTTGTATTGACTATATGCATATAGATTCATGATGAGTGTATCTTGTGTTGAAGAGCTTAACATCTCTTCGTTATGTGGTACACGTATGCAGGGGGAGCTTCACATCTCCTCTTATGCATTACATAATGTGTGTTATGTGGATTAGGGCTTAACATCCCTCTTTCATGAAATGCATATGTGTAGGGAAGCTAACTTAGCGTCTTCCTCTTCATGAATGTATATAGCATATAACATCTATTGATCTTTGTTTATTTTCAATTGATATCAAGATGCTTCATTGACATATTTATCTATTGATATCATGTTGTTTATAGTCACCCCTTATTGACCTAGTTTTTGTTTTAGACAAAAGGGGAGAACATTGTTTTATTGTTTTGATTGACTTAAAAGGGGAGAAAGATTTTTACCCCTCATTTTATTGTTTGGATTGTTTAACCCCTTCTTGATCTTTTTGTTTGACTAAAAGGGGGAGAAAAATTGTTTGATTTGATTTTACTTTGAACCCTTTGTTGATGATTGACAAAAAGGGGGAGAAGAATTTGGGTTTATATATGCATGTTTTTTATTTTGCATATATTAAGTTTAATTTAGTTTAATTTTAATTGGTATCTAAAGCATGTTTTGTGATTGGATGCTTTGTAATTGGTATCTAGAGTGTAATTGGTATCTAGAGCATGTGTTATGTTTTAAATATTTCATTGGATTGGTATCTAGAGCATGTTTTGTTTGAACATTTCATTGGTATCTAGAACCCTTTATTGTTTATGCATAGGTATGCATGTTTCATGTTTCATGTTTAAGAAGCCTTCATTGCATATTCATTATGTTTATTTGGTTATGCATGAGTTAAGGGGAGCTTCTTTGAAGCTTAACTTTAATCCATGCATATATAACTCCATGAGTTTTGTCATCATCAAAAAGGGGGAGATTGTTGGCCCAAAGGCCTTCCACTCTAGTTTTGATGATGATTAACTCATGTAGTTATGTTTACTAATAATCTTGTGTGTTTAAGTTTCAGATCATTAACCAAGATATTAGTTGGTGATTAGCTTCAACAAGGAGTTTAGAAGCTTTTCATAATGATTCCAGGGCCAAAGCTTCAAGATCATACATTGCCTAGCCCATGGATGGAGTTTTGGAGCAAGTCTACTTGAAGATGAAGATCATCAAGAAGACTTAGGTATCCTAATTTAGATAGTGTGTTTAGATCCATTTGTAAGCTTAGTATAGTTGATATGCTCAAGTGCACAACACACACGTTTTCATGTTTTAGATTTGGTTTTCATGAATAGTAGATCAAAACAAGTTTACTTTATTTCTATGTATATTAGATGTATTCTAGATATACATACATGGTTTAACTTGCTAAACAAACTTATTTTGATATCCCTATTCATGTGTTGAAAAATCAAGTTTGATAAAAATACAAGTTTTGTTTTTGATAAAATTTGCAAGACTCAAAAATGAATTGATATGATTGATATATGTCTTGAAATTTTTATCACAAGTTTGTGTTTCCATATAAAATGATAAAACTATTTTTGGTGATTTTTAGAAGTGTTAAAAGATTTTTAGAAAAATATTTTACACTGTTTTTCTGACCCAGATTTCTGTTCCAGGCTTCAATCAGTCGACTAGTCAACCTGACCTAGTCGACTTGGGTGAAGTCGGTCGACCGGGCCGGTCGACCGACGTGCACAAATCTGTGCACGCTTGGAGGCACTGGGATAGTCGACCGCTCCGGTCGACCGGGGCACTTACAGTGCTCTCTGTTTGTTTCGGTCGACCGGGCCGGTCGACCGCAGTTGCCCAACGGTCATATTTCCGACCGTTGGCGGTCGACCGGGCCGGTCGACCGTTGCCTGTCAGAGCTGCCAGCTCAGCTCTAACGGCTAGTTTTGTTTGGGGGCTATAAATACCCCATCTCTTGGGCTGTTTTGTGAAGGTTTTCAAGAAGAAAAATTTCAGTGTTTCTCTAGTGTTTAAACAAGTTTTCAAAATAGTTTTTATGCTAAAAAGATTTCATCTTTATTGTTTTGGGTTTTTGGAAAATCAAAGAAAATTAGGCTTTTGGGATATTGAATTGGATTTCACTTTCTATCATCTTCAAGAGATTTCCCAAGTAGTTTTTCTTTGTTGCTTGTTTCCAAAAACACCTAGTTTTCACACTTGAGCTATCTTCTATCCTAATCTATTAGGATCATTTGTTTTGTGAAAAAGAGAAAAGAAAAGAGAGATTGTTTGTGGTCTTTTGGAACCACTTGTTGTACACACCCTTATCCTTGTTGTATCCCTCTTTGGTAGAGGTGATCGGGTGATTGGTTTGCTCCCTCTAGTGAGAGGTGGAGTTTGGTTGTAAACCCTCTTCGGTAGAGGTGTTGATTGTTGTGGTTGTTTGGCTAAGGGCCTACCCCTCTTGTGTGAGGAGGTGTTTATTTGAGAGAGGAGTTAGGTACTCCATTGTTGTAAAAATCTTCTCGGTGAAGGTTCCCTCAGTGGGAGTCCTCGGTGGACGGTATAGTGGATTGGAAATCCTACACGTGGTGTAGGCGGGGATGTAGAGCAAGGGTGCTCGAACCTCGAAACATATCATTGTGTTTGCGTTTGATCCACTTGTCTCTAAACTCTCTCTCTTTACATTTGTGCAAAGCATCATACTCATTCATATCATATATTACTTGTGTTGAGCATAATCCATATTGTCATATCATATCTATTTGCTTGTGTTGTGCCTTGCATATTTCATATTGCTATAATATCTTGTATATGCTTGGCTGCTTGTGTGTGCCTCACTTGTACCTAATCAACAAGAGCTTCACATAGCACCTCAACCCATTCAAGGGGAATCAAGAGGAGTTAGTCCAGAGCCCTTCACGGGGAATTCGGCTACACTTGTTGATTGTACTAAGTGTGTTTGCAATATTTGCATTAGCTTCCGCATTTAGCGCACTTAGTTTTGCATTTAGTTTTAGATTAGCACTAACACCTATTCACCCCCCCTCTAGGTGTTTCCTTTCAATCACAAGAGATTAACTCTGAAGCTGACGTAATGTGTTGCCCTACTAGGTAGTGTCGCATCTTCTGGATGGCAAGAACCAACGCTAAACATTCCTTCTCAATTGGGTTGTAACGGTGCCCGCCCCAGTCATTGTTCTACTAAATAGTAGATTGCCTGTTCATAGTTTTGATCATTATTTTGAGCTAGTAAAGCTGCTAAGGAATGATCCATCCCTCGAAAATAGAACAGGAATGGTTTTTCTGATACTGGAGCTACCAGAACGGGCGAGTGTGTGAGATACTCCTTGATCTCTTCGAATGCTTCTTGGCAAGCATTATCGTAAACGAATGAGATCCCTTCTTTATTAACTTGGTGAAGAATTAGTAGTGTCCTGAAAGATTCGATATAAATCTATGGATATATGCCAATCATCCCTGTAAGACACTGAGTTCTTTAAGATTTCTCGGAGGTTGCATCTCTTAGATGACACAGATTTTCTCTGGATCCAGGTGAATTCCTTTGGATGTAACAACAAATCTAAGGAATTTGCTACTGGCTATCCCCATGAAGAACTTGGTTGGATTCATCTTCAACTGATGAGCCTACATGATGTCAAACACTCTCTTCAGGTTTGCGAGATGATTGGTGACTTTTCACGGTGATATCATTGATGTAGCATTCTATGGTTTTACGTATATGCTCGTGGAAGATCGAATTCATGGCACGTTGATATGTCACACCAGTATTTTCAAGACAAAGGGCATTACTGTGTAGTAGTATACTCCCACAGGGGTCCTAAAAGATATGTGCTTTTCATCTTTATGGTACATCTTTATTTGATTATACCCTGAGAAATCATCCTGAAAGATATTCTCTCAGAACCGCATGTGTTGTCAATCATAACATCCATGATCAGGAGTGGGAATTCATCTTTAGCACAGGCGGCATTCAGATCGCGATAGTTGATGCAAATCTGGATCTTTCTATCTTCCTAGGAACAGGAACCATATTGGCCACCCATTCTTGATGTTTCTCATTAGGACACTCTCAGAGATCAATCAGAGAGGAACTATGTTTTTAACACAAGAGTGCTTAGAGGCCACTGATTACTCCTTTTCCCCTTCTACAAGAAAGCAAGAGGCTTTTAATTTGAGAATTCTCAGCTCTCAATCTCAGAAGAAGCCTCTTCCCTTCTTAAAGTCTCCCCCTGCTTCATATCTCCTTAGGCTATTTATGAGTCATAGGGGTATTATTGTCCCCTAAAATCCTTTCATTATGGGGATGAACTTCCCCATACGTGGGGAGTTAATTGACTGAGTAGTGGGAGTCAATTACAACAGAAACATGAGTCTCACTTTGGACGCAGGTCTCGCGTTACTTATTGTAGACGCGAGCGTCTCAGTTAGAACACAGAGTTTCTTAGACCCGCGTTTGAAGTGAAACACAGGGTTTGTTAGATCTGCGTCAGAAGTGCAGCATCAAGTTGCTCATACTCATGCTTACAATGCGGTGCAGGGTTTCTTAGACCCGCACCAGACATGGAGTTCCTCAGACTCACATTGGATGGAATGCAGAGATACCAAGATTTATGTTGAACGCGGGTTTACTCAGGCCCGCATCTGAAGTCTTCATGCTTCTTTGGACATGAGATCCGTGTTTTAATTTGAAACGTGACCTTCACGTTGAAGTGAGGTTTGCATCTAATGACTTGTCCTTGGTGATTTTTGGACAGCCTACAGAGATGCAGGGTTGTCTGAAGTCCGTGTTTGAGTTGGAATGCAACTCTTGTTGAGCTCCATATTTAAGTTAGAATGCAAGCTTAGTTAAACTGATAGGTTGATGATTGTTTTTTCTAGTGTACTGTTGAACTGATTGTAAAAGCAAGGATATATTCTGGTGTTGGAAAGAAAAGACGTGACTCCTCTTGATCAAGACGCGAGTATCCTCTCTATCTTCTTGAAGACGCGAGCCTCATCTCTTGAAGATGCGATTCTTGTCTTGTCTTGAAACGCGGGATCGCGTTGGGTGCTTCTTAATGCGAGGGTCGCATTAAGCTTGCTTGAAACATGACTGTCATGAAACGTGAAGGTCGCCTTGGACCTTCTAGATGCGAGCTTCAATTGCTTGAAACGTGAAGGTCGCATTGGATCATTCTGGATGCAGATGTCATCTAAAATGCAGATCTCCTCAGTGCCACTTGTTAGCTCAGTTTTAGGCTTAGATATGTGCCACGTATCTCGGCTGTTGGGGGTTCGAGCTCAAGGCCGCTAAAGATCTGGTGCAACAAAAACTGAATGTCTGGTCCTCCCAGTTGGAAGCTCTTCAGGCGCAGCTTGCTATGAGAAATCTTTCATCAGACGAGGAGTTGAGAGTCCAAGTCTTGGCTGAGGTTGAGGAGGCATGCCAAAGGGATGTTCAGCACCTCAAAGACCAAATATAATCTCTCGCTGATCGAAATTAATTTTTTATCCTTCATCTTATTCAATAAGAGAGTGTTTGTATCAATTTTACAATTTTCATATGAATAATAAATGTGATAATTTTGCCTTCAATTTTGCCTTCCTCTTGTCTTTATTTTATGTTGAAAATCAGATAAGGAAAAGCGATTGAATTTGATTGCTAGAGGTGACAATTAATGTAGTAACTCAAAGTTTAGTAACTCCATTAAGGAATTTAAAGGGGTTACTGTCAGAGGTGTGATGTTAACTTGACAGGGGTTGAATTGGTGATTTGAACGAATTTTGTGGACTTGCTATTATATTGATGAGAATAACAAGTGGAGTTTGATCCACTGGGGATTTATAGAAATTGTTACCGTCAGAAGTGTAATGTTAACGTGATGGGTTTGGATTTACAGTTTGAGCAAACTGATTTGTCAGAAATGTGATATTAACTTGACAAGAATATATGCTAGAGGTATGATATTAACTTATCATCAAGAATGTCTCATTTTCATTGAGAAACTGAGAAAACCACTATCATAGGTTTAGTGTTAACTTAACAATGGGGTGAATTATAGAGGTATGATATTAACTTAGTATTGAGCATCTCAATTTCGATGAGAAAGCTCAAGAGAAGATCGTTGTCATAGGTGTAGTTCTTAACAATGAAATGGATGCTAGAGGGGTAATATTTAACTTGGCATCAAATGTCTCGAAAATCGAGAGAATCACTGTCATATGTGTAATATTAACTTAATAGAGATTTGTATTTACGATATTAGCAATTTTGATCAAAGGTGTAGTTTTTAACTTAACTGGGAATATTTTGCGATTGGAGCAATTTTAGAGAACTCATCATTCTATTAAAAAGAATTGATAAGTTGAAATTCTATCCTATTGAGGATATGTTGGTTTTCCTTTCAGAGGTACAATGTTAACATGACAGGTTCAATAAGTGATTATTTCACTTGAGAAATATTACAACTTTTTGTGGTCCTACCATTCCGCGGACGAAATTGGTAAGAGATTTTAGAGAGGAAGGTGGGATCAGGTCCCTTAGTAGTTTTAGCAAACTCTCAGCTATCAATGAATTTGGAATGACTTTATTAACTACCATTTGAGTTGGGTTAGCCATGCTATTCCTCTCAGCATAATGATTCGTCAAGTATTTTTCATTGGGCTTAAAAGCCAACTGTTTTCTTTATTCTTTAACTGTTGGAGGTATTAGATTATTTTGTTACTTTATGTAATATGGTGTACTTCCTGAATTTTCACTCTATAGATGAGTTAGGGATTAAGGAAGTAGATATGATTCCGCGAGGACTTTGTCAAGAGATTAACCTTCCTCGTGGAGTCCTTTCTGATCCTCATTCGGTTGCCACACTTTGATATGAATGTGAAAACAGTGGAAAGGTTCTGCAAAAATACGTCACGTACTTTTTTCAATGAGTTTGACTTAATAAGGCATCTGATAAACTCATTCAATCCATCATGAGAGTCGATCTATTACCACATCTTGATATGAATGTGAAAACAGTGGAAAGCTTTTGCAATGATGTGTCACGAACCGTCTTCAATGAATTTGACTTGATAAGCCATCAGATAAACTCATTCAATCAGCTCATCTGACTATTTGGATGCCTTGTTGTTAGGTCGAGCTACGATCATTCGAACAAGAGAAGGGAGGCATGCCACCATTATATATGAAAAAGTCAGTCTAGATAAGGCATCCTTCAGCATTAAGATGAATGATCATAAAGAAAAGTGCCTAAAACTGTTGTTCAGGCATGCTCAACTTTAAAATATGACTTATTTTTCTAAGTTGAAGATGAATCATATCTATATACTAGAGAAGTGTGGTAAGGCTAAAAACTGACATTTTATCTTTGTCTTTTCTTCAATGTTTACATCATGCATCATAACGTCACCTCTGTTGGGTCAGCTCAGCGTCGATTGACCGTGATATGATCTGTTGAATGAGGAACCTTTCCTTTAGTGCTTTCCCAAACATCTTGGATCTTAAGCCCTAATCCATCTGATTGATCTGGGTGAAGCCTTGATAAGAGGAGTTGTGTTAACATGATCATGAGAGGAGTGACAAAGCAAAAACTGAAGTTTCTCACTTTGTCATTGCTTCAATGTTGACATCTATTGGCCCAAAGGCCATTAGCACTAGTTTTGATGATAAAAAAACTTATGTAGTTATGTTTTTTATAATTTTGTTTAACAAAGTTTCAGATTAACACTTTGTTGCATTTCGGCTCCATCACAAGACTCACACGTTTGAAAGTTAAGAAGATGTAGATCGCAAAGCCTAAGCACATAGAAGAGCTCAAGGATCAAGTTTTCAAAAAAAGACTATATCAGGATTTGTATTTTTACTTTTTGCATTTTAGATAGGATTTATAGTTGTTTGTTAAAACCGATATGATATGGGTTGATAGCTCTTTCAGGATTGACATAGACACTCACACACATCTTTCACATTCCTAAAGTATTTTATCGAAACATTTCTCTTTTCCGTTTTCAAGATCAAAGTTTTAGAAAAGGAGTTTTAAAAATCGATTTTCGATTTAGAAAAGTGTTTTTTATAGTTCTAACTTTGTTTTGTATTCATC
Source organism: Agave tequilana (assembly GCA_038442645.1). Lineage (NCBI taxonomy): Eukaryota > Viridiplantae > Streptophyta > Magnoliopsida > Asparagales > Asparagaceae > Agave > Agave tequilana. The sequence continues at coordinate 43,513 of JAVJIF010013698.1, forward strand.
CATGATCATACACTGGTTTGTGTTTAAAGATTAAAGTTTATTTTATCAAAAAAATATTGGTTTCAAAAATATTTTCATAACAAGATTTTGGCCCAAAGTCGGTCGACTAACTGGTCAACCGTAGGAAGAGCAGACTTGCTCTGTCGATTGACCGAGCGGCCGACCACATGCACCAAAGTGCAATTTGTGCACTTCGATCGACCGTGCGGTCGACCGACTGCAAGAGCTTTGCTCTCGGTTGGGTTCGGTCGACCGCCCAGATCGACCGATAGAGACCTTTGGTCTCTGGTTGGAAAAAAAATGGTCAAGTAACCAGTCGACCGCTATCCTAACGGTTAAAAATCTGACCATTGGCGGTCGACCAGCCGGTCAACCGATAGAAGGATTTTCTTCTGATTTTTTACCAACAGTTATATTCTGTTTTGTCTTTTTTTGGTTCTTTTCCCTACTCTTTTGGGTTTTCTTCTCATATTTTCATCCCCTATAAATAGTGAGATTGTAGGAAAGCCCAAAAACAGGATTTAAGAAGTACAGAAGAAGATTTAGTCAAGTTTTAGCCTTTTCTTGAATGTTTTTCCTTTGAGCTAAAATTTCACATTCTTGATTTTTAGCTTGTGTCTTCTCTCTGCATCTTTGCAAGCTATTTTCACTATACAATCCCAAAGCGTTTCACTCCTCGTCATAGGATTGTGCTTGTAAGCCTTTTGTGATCAAGAGAAGATCACCGATTTTCTTCTATGGTGAAGTTGTAGAAGTTGGGCCACAAGTAAGCTAGTGAGCTCCGTGTTGGTATTGCAGCACCATGAGAGAGGACTTGTGAGTCCATTGAGTTCTAGTGAGAACTTGTAATGGTTGACGATCTAGTGAGATTGTTCATAGTGAAAATCCTTCATAGTGTTGAGGTGGAAACGTTGTGATTAGTTTACAGTTCTGCATTATTATATCGCATTCGCTACCGATTTATGAATAATATATCATTTTAATTGTGTTTTGGTCTACTCTGTAAATAAATCAAGAGTCTAGGGGCAAAAAGGTAAACTTAATTAAATCCATTTTCGGGTAATTATATTTGGATTTCTTGGAAGCCAAGTAAGGGAGCTTCTAGAAGATACATTGAACCTACACCCTTGCGCACGTTAGACGAGAATCTGGACAGAAATAACCGAATATGTGCACATCTGGATGGTCCCCAAAGCGTAACGAACCCACGCACCAAAATCAGGGATCCATATCCCTGGTATTGTCACGGAAACATGGCTATGGCCGCATTTCCACAGCCCTATGGTGGGCCCACGCGTCGATTTTCGACGTGTGGCCTTATCTCATCTTCTGGAACCTCTTTTTGCCTATAAATACTATAGGGTTTGGCTGAAACGTAAGCAAATTGAAAAAAGGGTAGGTTTTCTATCTTTTAGTGTAGTGTAGTATAGGTGCTCTTCTTCTTTCTTTTGTATTTTTATTTTCTTTTAGATTCATGTATTAGGGCAGAGAGATTCAGAGAGAGAAAGAGAGAGATTGATGTAAGAAATGGTGACAATCTATGTAATCTTCCTCGTTTCTTTAATGGTTTCTTCTCTAACCTCTAACATGACTAGCTGACTTTCATTTCATGGCAATCTAACTACTAACCACTAATCATCTAACCCCTTCTTGATAATTCACATGAATCTAATAGCATCTACAAGGCCTTGCTCTTGCAAGAGCTATTAATGGCTCATGATGATGGATCTAACATCTAACTTGCTAACTTGCTAACCTGCTAACAAGGCTTAATCTCTCTTATTTCATGCCTGTTCTAATGGTTTTGATGATCTAAGATTTGATTAGCTTCTCTTGATGTAAGTTTTGTATATGAGAAACCATCTTATGTGCCATGCTTTGTATTGTCTCTTGAAGCCAAGGACTAGTGATGGGCAAGTACCCATGTGAGACAACTATCACTAAGAGGTTAGCATGATTAGTGGAGCAATTAGTAGTTAGTTGCTATGAATCTTCTTTTCATTTTGTTTTCAAACCACTTTTTAACATAAAAATACCACTTTTATTTCATCACTTACCTCTTGTACTTCTTCTTTTCATTTATTTTGTTTTTAAAACTATTTTCCAAAACCTCTTCTCATTTCATTTGCTTTTATCATTTTTCTATTTTCTTCTCCACCAATTCACAACCAGTTCTCTTTTATTTTCACATTGTCATTTCATCATTTCTCCATCTATCACTTCTAGATTTCTTTTCTTTATCTTTTTCTCATTCTTTTACACAGAAGAAATTATTAACATATGACGTGAACAAAAACTGATAATGCTTCTATTGCCTCTCGTCCCTGTAGATTCGACCCGTTGAGCCAATGCTATAATGGAAGTATCGAGAGAAAATTAGCACATATATAATTTCATTGACTTCATAAAACACACATCTTTCAAGTGCTCGTTCGCCCCAATCAAAATTTTAGACCGATTGCCGGGACGGGAATGGTTTTGATTTCACATTTTTGTTAACATTTTCTTCTCTATTTTGGTGTGCAGGGTAATTATTGTAGAAACTGAACATTGCAGAAAGCTAAGCTTGCTTGCATCTTTCTGCTCAAGAAAGAAGGGAGTTGTTGCTTGAAAATTTGCTGCGGAAACTCATTAAAAGCCGCGGGCACGTGGCACATTTTTAAGATCTTGGCTTTATATTTTATAGGCTGCTTCTAAATTACATATATCTATGATTTTTACTATTTGTTTTCTGTTTTGATTGCTGCACACTGTAATAAAATAAAGAACTAAAATACGGTATTTGAATGCTTTAAAACGGTTTAGACATTTGCATTTAGGCATGTGTCAAATTCAATTTCAATATACTGTATTTTGTTTTGTTGTTGTAATCTGGACTGAGGTGTACGTATGGCATTGCATATAGCATAGGATAAACACGTGAGTGATTTATCACTTTGTGTTATATTCTTGTCTATATTGCACACTTGCACGAATTGGACTTAAGGGCAAAACACAATAGAAGATAAGGTGGGGATTTCATCACCCTTCCTTTGCCCAAAAACCACCCCCCACTCACAAAACCCAAGCCCTAATAAAAATTGATAGACATTGGCCCTAAGGATATCTCGGACTCATTAAGATTGACCGAGAGTGGAACTTGTTTGAATCTTACTCTTATGAAATTAGTATCTAAGGTTGGAGATTAAGAGGTTACGTCTCAAAAATACCATGGTTTGGCGTAATTAAGGCCCGTTGCTTACGCACGGATACCTCCGACCGTATTTTGCCCCTACCTGACCGATTAGCGTGTGGTCGGATTCACAAAACAACCTCCTCTGTGTAATCGCCTAGTTTGGAGTCGTCTAGGTCTAGGTCAACCTTATTATAGGCTTGGTTTTGATTTTTTGTTTCTTTTTGTTTGTTTGTTTGTTTTTTCATTATTGTTTATATTTGTTTATGAAATGGAATTCAACAACAACAATTTTTTCAATCCTAATATGAATCCATACTTCATATCAACCTCATTGTCGAATAACTCCAACCCAGCATTGAAAAACATGACCCAACCAAATAATCTGGATTGGATGTATTCGACTCAATATAACCCATACCGCTTATCTGATGACCAATATTTCAAAAATAATTTTAACTCTCCACATAGTCAATGGGGATTCACCTCCCCTGAGTTAAATTTTCAATCTCCTTATCTACCTTGGCCACCTTGTCCACAATTTTCACAATATTCATTTCCCGATTTCGCTTCCTATACTCCTTTTTAAGAACCACCAATTGAAGAAAAATCTAAGTTAGAAAAAAGTATAGAAGCCGTACAAGCCATACTTGAGTCCCAACAAAAGAAGCTTAATTCACCAATTCCACAATATTTTCATGATTCATACTCAGTTTCACCTATTCAAAAAGACCAACCATCTTTCTTTAAAATGAGTAAGGAATGCTTTCGTGAGTCTGAGTTTCAATCTCAAAATATGTTGGACTCACACTCTTCACAATTTTTTCAAAACCAAGATCCCTACACTTCTTTTCTAGAACATCCACTTGAAGAAATATCATATTTAGAAAAGAGTATAGAAATCTTGTAGGAGTCCGATAGTAATTTCAAAAATCTTTTGCTCAGTCTATCAATAGGTTGAAAACACAAATGAGTCAATTGGTCAATATTTATAGGAATGAGGAAACTCTCTTATCAACCTTTGACCAATGATATCTCTAACTCTATTGATTTGACCCAGGACTCCTGTTGTTTTGGAAACCAAGATTCAATTTCAGCATACTCATTTGAACTTGATCAAACTTCAAATGTTGAAAATCCCATTGACATTTGGCAAGTTATCCTTTTCCTGAGATTGAACTTGAGCATGAATATGATCCTGAATCTCAATTTGGTAATTCAATTTCACTTCCTGATTCAATAATGATTGAGATATTTTTACCTCATTTCAGGCTTTTTCTCGATTCAACATTGGATCCTGTGCTAATCCATCGTGAAATTGAATCACCAATTTTTTATGATCAACAAATTAAACTTGACCAATTTCATACTTTTGAATGTCCTATTGACAAATTGGCAAGTTTTCCTTTAAAAGAAATTGAACTTAGACAAGAATGTGACTTCGATCCTCAAATTTGTAATCCAGTTCAAATTTCTGAATCAATATTGAATCCTATTTTGCTACCTGATTTGAGTAACATTTTAGAGTCAGTTTTGATTCTTGAACTTGAATCACCAATTTTATAGAGTAACATTCCGTTGTGCGAAAATGAATGTGGACTTGAGTTTCAATGTCTTGATTTGACCCACTTCCTGAACCAATCTCGACTCCAAAGCCTTTACTTGACTTAAGTCAAATTCCTGAGTCAATAGTCGTTCCTGTGCTTCCTGAGTCTAAATTAATCATTCCATCTTTTCACACTCCATTTTGGGACAAAGGTGTTAAAATAATGACTCTGAAATTAGTTTGAAAATTTGAAAATTAGATGGGGTAAAATTCTTAGAAAAATCATTCATATATATATATATATATATATATATATATATATATATATATATATATATCATTTTAGTGAGTTGTATTATAGGGATTTCTGGTGGGTTCTTCCAAACTCCACGCAAATTAGATTGGGCCGAATTTCGTGGACCAATCAGCCCACCACCGGAACCACCCCCTTGAGGTAATTTTTCTTCCCTCTCTATTTGTTTCATGCCTACACACATCCCGATACATTGAGGACAATGTATGAAATAAGTGTGGGGGAGGGTTTATTAACATAGAGTTTTTAGATTTTCTTTCTTTTTTACTTCTTTTAGGATACTTTTAGAAATCTTCCCTTTTGTATAATATTTTTCTCTTTCTTTAAAAATGAAATTAGAGACAAAGTTTTGATCTATTTTTAAGAAAATTAAGATGATCTTAGAAATTAAGAAAGCCTTAATTATGACATTTAAATCTAGTTGAAATAATGGATCTTATTTAAAATTATAGGTTAAGTATAAAAGATTGGGGAGATAATTTTATCTTGAATTTTTTTGCCTTAGATAGTTTGCACTTCACACAAACATAATTTTTAAATAAAGACCTAAAATTCCATAAAGCAAAAATAAATAAAAAGAAAAAATAAATATATATATATTATATATGAAGAAAAAAATCACTTATTAAGCTGGATAACTATGCCTCAAGAAGCATGATTATTCATGTCTAAAGGTGGTAATAAGGAACAAATAATCCTTCTTAGTTTTGTGGCCTTGTTTACTCGAGTCCTTAAAACCAAGGGATATTTTCTCATCTGGTGCCCTAAGATAGTCAGGTCTGAGAGTCATCGTTAAAGGCTCACTATCCGAGTGAACTAGAAAGCCTAAGAAAACTAAAGGAAAAAAGAAAAAAAAGGAAAAGAAAAATATACATATATAATAAATGGCTTAATGGTTAGAGTTGAAATCCCAGAAATTTTCACTAGTATAAAGTGCAGATTATCTAGGTTTTATAAAGTATAAAATATTTAATCAAATTTTGAATTCTTACCTTAATTGAAGACAAGATCTTACATATAGACTAAATTTAAGGAAGAATAATTTTTAGTGGACTTATGATCTTAGATCGCTTATATATTTGTAAAAATATTTTGAAAACTTATCTCTCTTTCAAAATGCATTTTTAAAACACTAACATTTGTCTTCTTTTTTTATGAATCTTATGGGTGCAATCTGCTGAAAACTCTCAGGAGACAACACTCCTCCTCTAGGGGAAATCAAGACGTTTAACGGCTTGTTGCACACGCTCAGTGCAATCGCGTCACCTGCGAAAGTGGTGTAATAACGTTTGTAGTATAATTTTTCTTTTCTTATTTTGCTCGGGATGAGCAAAAGATAAGTGTGGGGGTGTGATTAGTCTACAGTTCTGCATTATTATATCGCATTTTCCTACCGATTTATGAATAATATATCATTTCTATTTGTGTTTTGTGCTACTTTGTAGATAAATCAAGAGTCTAGGGCAAAACGGTAATAATAACTTAATTAAACCCATTTTGGGTAATTAAATCCGCATTTCTTGGAGGCCAAGCAAGGGAGCTTCTAGAAGATACATTGAACCTAGACCCTTGCGCACGTCAGACGAGAATCTGGACAGAAATAATCGAATCTGAGCACATCTGGATGGTCCTCGAAGCGTAACGAACCCATGCACCAAAACTAGGGATCCAAATCTCTGGTATTATCGCGAAAACGCGGCTATGGCCGCGTTTTCGCGGCCCTATGTGGGCCCACGCGTCGATTTTCGATGTGTGGCCTCGTCTCGTCTTCTAGAACCTCCCTTTGCCTATAAATACTACAGGGTTTGGCTGAAACACAAGCAGATTGAAAATAAGCTAGGTTTTCTATCTTTTAGTGTAGTATAGTGTAGGTGTTCTTCTTCTTTCTTTTGTATTTTTATTTTCTATTAGATTCATGTAATAGGACAGTGAGATTCAGAGAGAGAAAGCGAGATTGATGTAAGAGATGGTGACAATCTATGTAATCTTTCTCCTTTCTTCAATAGTTTCTTCTCTAACCTCAAGCATGACTAGCTAACTTTCATTTCATGGCAATCAACTACTAACCACTAATCATCTAACTCCTTCTTAATAATCCACTCCTTCTTAATAATCCACATGAATCTAATATCATCTATAAGGCCTTGCTCTTGCAAGAGCTATTGATGGCTCATGATGATGCATCTAACATCTAACTTGCTAACTTGCTAGCCGAGCTAAATCTCTCTTATTTAATGCTTGCTTCTAATGGTTTTGATGATCTAAGATTTGTATTAGCTTGCTCATATACAAGTTTTGTATGTGAGAAACCATCTTATGTGCCATACTTTGTATCTCTCTTGAAGCCAAGGACTAGTGATGGCCAAGGAACAATGTAAGGCAATTATCACTAAGAGGTTAGCATAATTAGTGGTTAGTTGCCATGAATCTTCTTTTCATTTTGTTTTCAAACCACTCTTCAACATAAAAATTCCACTTTATTTCATCACTTACCTCTTCTACTTATTCTTTTCTTTTATTTTGTTTTTAAAACTATTTTCCAAAACCTATTCTCATTTTATTTGCTTTTATTATTTTTCTATTTTCTTCTCCACCGATTCACAACCACATCTCTTTTATTTCTGATTGATGGAAAGATAGTGTGATTTTGTGTGAAGTATTTGCACAGATATTAAATGAAAGAGAGAAGGTTTAGAATCAACCTCAAGTGCTTTGATCACTCCACAATGTATTTATATGATTAATGTATCCTTTCCAATCTCCGTTATAGCATGGGCTATACCGGGTCGATCCTCGAGGAGAGCTCACGATGGAAGCTTTACGGTTCGTAGTGAAGAAAAGAAAAACAAAGATTCTTATTTGTTTTTAAACAAATGCAAAAAGCATGGAAAAGAAAATGAAAGAATTGGTGGATTTGTTCATGATGGAAAGGAAATCAAAAGAACTTTGGAAAAGTGTATTGCTAAGAGAGAAAGCTAGTAAAGAAATGTTTCGAAAACTTTAGATGATAAAAGTCATGGCTAGCTAACTTTACTACTTTGCTAACTTACTAAGCTCAAGGGTGATGCATGATTGCCTCATGTTGATTCATTGGCAACAGAGATGACTTGCTTGTCTGGTCAAGTATTTTTCCCCGTTTTGAAGATGAGTGTTCTTCTCGGTCTTAGCTTGTAGCCTCATATTGATTCATTGGCTCCCGAGATAGATTTTCTATGGTGGACTATAAGGAGTGGTACTCAAGGGATGCTAAGGAAGAAGATACAACATTCATTAGTCATTCAAGGCATAACAACAAATTAGCTTGAAGTAAAGAAGTTGTTCTACAAATAGCATATGTTTGGTGATCCATCTCCATGTTCCATCAAGGCACTTGTTCTAGACAAGGCTCTAAATGAGGCACACATGAATCATATGGAGTATGAACAAGCATTTACCAAGTGAAAGCAACTCTACTTCCTTGAAAGTAAAAGAGACTTTGTGTGCAAGTATAGAATTTAGCAATCACCCAAAGAGTTAGAAGTTAGCAATGAGAGTTGTTAGCTAGCCATGTAAGAGAGATTTAGCTATCCATTACAAAAGAAACTAAACAACAATTCATGATTAAAATAGACATGCAATAGAAGTAAAGCAAGAAAGTAAAGCAAAGTAAAGCAAAGTACTAGAGATTGTAAAGAGAAGAATGAAGCTTTGATTAATCCTTACTTACAAGTGATGTCACCTCCTTGCTTACAAGCTCTCAAAAACACTCTCTTTTCTCTCTTTAACAAAATCTCTAGGAGGAAGAAGAGGGAGAGCTAAAAACCTAAGAGAATACCAACACTCTCTCACAAAATACAAGCTTTTACCCTAATCTCTCTCTGTCTTGCTCATGCAGGCCTTGGTACTGTATTTATAGGGCTAAGAGAGAAGGCTCCAGAATCCCGTTTTTTGGAGAAAATCTCGGCCCCAACGGCCTTGTAACCGCCGTGGACACGCGGCACAGATCTGGAATGCGCGGCAAAATCAGGGCCGTTCAAGTGGATCTTTCTGTTACAGATTTGTTACAGGTTGTTAGCCACGTGGATCTTCTGGAAGCGTGAGCTGGCGCGTAGAATTCTCCAGATCCTGGGCTCAACCTTGGGCTCACTTTTTGGGCTTTGAATTAATCTCTTTTAATTATTGCTAATTAAAGAAATTTGGGCCTTTTCTCATTTCAAATGTGGACCTGCAAAAAATAGAGAGAAAAGGATTAAAAATCACATTTTTATTTACAATATGCATGGTATGGAAGTGGTAAAATATGCAAATATGTATAACAATCACACCCCCATACCTAGCTTTTGCTCGTCCTCGAGCAAAAAAAAGAAAGAAAAAGAAAGCAAATCCTAACTAGTTTATTACACCACTTTCGTAGGTGACACGATTGCACTGAGCACGTGCAACAAGCCGTTAAACCTCTAGGTTACCCTAGAGGAGGAGTGTTGTCTCCTGAGGGTTTTCAGCGGATTGCACCCACAAAATCCATAAAGAAAAATAAAAGGGTTAGTGAAAATTTTGATCCATGTTTTAAAGATTCTCACTTAAGTTATAGGTTTCAGGTTACCCTAAACTTGTCATTCCTCTTATAAGTGTCTATTTAGAGTTTTGTTTTCAATTTAGGTTAAGTTTTTAGGGAAAAGATCAAAAACCGGATTTTGCATCAATCCTAGGATATATACATCTATAAATATGAAGGATCTTTCTTAGACTAAGTTCATTTATTTACTAATATATATAACGTTTTTTTTCTTTCTTTTTTTTTTAGAATATTTATTTATTTACATTTCCTTAGCATCCTTAGGCTTTCTAGTTTACCCTTGTAGCGAGTCTCTTACCGATGACTCCCAAAGCAGACGGTCTTAGGGCACCAGATGAGAAAACATCCCTAGGGTTCGATGACTCGAGTAAAAAAGGCCACGAAGGAATTTAAGGACTTAACCACCTTTAGGCGTGACTGGCCATGCTTCTTGAGGCACAGCTAACCAGCTTAATTAGTGGCTAAGTATTTATTTATTATTTATTTACACATTTTTTTCTAATTTTTTTTATTATATATATATATATATGTAAATAAAGTCACAAAGTCTTTGATTAATCCTTCAATATGTTTAATGTATATATCCTAAAGAAAGAATTAAAATCTAGTAATTTTTCTAATCCTTTATTACTTAACCTAAAAATCTAACAAAACTCCTCTTTTCGACTTATAATTAGAAATCTTAGTTTAGAGTTTCCTTAATCCCTAAAGTTAAGTTTGATTCTTTAAACATGGATCAAAAATTTGCTTTTTTTTAATTTATTTTTTTATTATTTTTTTTTCTTTTCTAAAAAATAAAATCTAACAAGAAAATAGAAAATCTATAAAGAAAGGTAAAATCTAAAAGAAAATAAAAACCTAAAAGAAAGTGAAAATCCTAAAAATAAAAATAAAAAGCCTAAAAAAAAATGAAAAATCCTAGGTTAGCATCTACCCCCCATACCTATCTCATGCATTGTCCCCAATGTATGCAAGATGAAATGATGCATGAAATAGGTAAAGGATAAAGATCATCCCCTTTGTCGTTTTGGACCAGCGGTGGTGCTAGGTCCAGCCGACTGCGAACGTCTCAACGCTGCTTCCATACTATCCAATCGAGAGGATTGCTCCTCTACCTTCTTCCTAAGACGAACCTGCCCCCTAAAGATCTTCTTCATGCCCTTCCAGATGGTGGACATGAAGGCTCTTGATTCCGTTGGGGGGTCCTGCCTCCAAAATTGTGGCTCATCTATTTCCTCTAAGCTTTCCTCCGAAGAGGACTCCACAGGTATATCCTCAGGCTGGGCACTGGGTGTCCAGAGTGCATGCAAGCAACCATTATATGAGCTGGTGGGTCTCTCTACTGTAACAAGCACTCGGTCGAAGGTATTAAAAACAGCGTCTGATATGAAATTCTTACACAGACGTGTGATTAAGATTGGATGGGAATGCTTGGCACCCCGAGTGCGGGAGGAATTGTCAAGAATAGCATGGAAGATGGCCCTATTCAAACACACCGTGTGGTTTCGAGTCATTAAATCATGGATTATTTGTAACACGGGTCTGTTAAAGGACGTGGCATGATCAAGCCCAAAAATGTTGCGTTGGACCCAGCGTCCAATGCAATGCACATTTCTAAAAGTCGTGTTGGCTTTGAGCCCACGGTCCTGTGCTGTACAGCGGACCCCCATGATGGTCATGTAATCTATCAATGGTAAGGGGTCGCTATGGTGGGGGTGAATTGGGACATCAGTGATTTCAGCAATGAGTGGAATTGTGACAAAGATGTCACCTAACGGCATATGAACAACAAATTGGTGCGTGTCATAATTCACAGATGCATGATCGATTGCATTATAAAATGTATTAACTAGTTTAGGACAGTAATATGCATCATTTTTACTGTTATCGTAAACCAGAGAATACCAATTCCATGCACGTAATCTATCAACAAAGATGAGCCCATACCCCCCATTATCATTCAAAATTTTGGAAAAATCCCTTTCCACAAACAAATTCGGGGCCATGTATAATAATGGAATTAAAGTAAAGGATTTTAGAGAGGAAAGATCAAACCACCCCCGGAGAGCGTGGGGGGAAATCCAAAAGCACATGTGCAGAAGGCACCCGGGACAGAATCTGGAAGATTGGGTCTGGATCTGGCACAAGAGATAGAAATCAGCCAAGCAAAAGTTTTCAGAGCTCCAGATGTGGCCGGAGGGCGGCGGATCTGCGGCTGGTTATGGGAAAATGCGGCAGTGCAGAGAGCTCTGGGGAAGGGAAAATTAACAGAGGTCAGCTCGGGAAGAAGGATTTCAGATCTGAGAGGATTGGTGCGTTTGAGGGAGGAAGGGTAGGTGAATAGAGTATTTATAGGAGGGAGAGAAAATGAGATTTTCAATATTAACCCTAAGTCAAAAGTGTATTTACAACCCTAGGAAAAGGAGTTTGAAAATGAATGGGATCCTAGGGAAGGTAGAATCCTAGGAATTTGAAACTATTAAGCACAAAAGTCCCTCATTTTTTTTTCTTTTTTTCATCATTTTTTTTATTATTATTTATTTTTATGTACAAAATTTTATTTACAAAAGTGTCCCAAAATGATATGCAGGGAAATTCTCGGAAAACTGTACAAATGAAATGGTCACAGATAAACTGGGTCAAAAAGACCCAATTCATGAACTTCTTGTGACACGACATCGGTGGTAAAGAATGGCTTTAAACGTTGACCGTTTACAGTAAATGTGTTGCCATTATTAGGATCAAGAATCTCTATAGCACCGTGGGAAAAGACTTGATGTACTATGAATGGTCCTGACCACCTGGTTCTCAATTTACCAGGAAAGAGATGGAGTCTGGAGTTGTACAATAGAACCTTTTGTCCTGGGACAAAAATTTTCTGATGAATGAATTTATCATGAAAGAGCTTGGTTCTGTGTTTTGTTATCCGAGCATTGTCATATGCTTCATTTCTTAGTTCCTCTAGCTCGGATATCTGCAACTTCCTCAAAGCACCGGCTTTATCCAAATCCAAATTCAGCTGCTTTAAAGCCCACATAGCTCGGTGTTCTAACTCCACAGGCAAATGACAAGGTTTTTCAAATACAACTCGATATGGAGACATACCGAGGACAGTTTTGTAAGCGGTCCTGTATGCCCATAAGGCATCAGTGAGTTTGATGGACCAATCCTTACGGTTCTGTCCAACGGTTTTCTCCAAAATGAGTTTTATTTGTCTATTCGTAACTTCTATTTGCCCGTTCGTCTGAGGATGATAAGCCGTGGATAATTTGTGAGAAATAGAGTATTTACGCATCAGGGCTTCAAAAGTCCTATTGCAAAAATGACTCCCATTATCGCTTATTATCGCACGGGGGGCTCCGAAGCGAGAGATGATGTGGTCTCGTAAAAACTTAATGACAACTTGGTTGTCATTTGTCCTTGTTGGAATTGCTTCAGCCCATTTGGAAACATAATCTACGGCTACCAAAATGTATTGGTTACCATAGGACAGAGGAAAGGGTCCCATAAAGTCGATGCCCCACAAGTCAAAAATTTCAACTTCCAAGATGGGTGTAAGGGGCATCATGTCTTTCTGTGTGATTCGACCCGTCATTTGACACCTATCACATAGCTTGCAAAAGAGATATGCATCCTTAAAGAGAGTGGGCCAGTAAAATCCACTCTGAAGTACTTTCTCAGCAGTTTTCCGTGGACCAAAATGTCCACCACAAGCTAGTTTGTGACAAAATGTCAAAACACTCTGATGTTCCTCCTCAGGAATACACCTTCGTATGATCTGGTCAGGACAATATTTGAATAAATACGGTTCATCCCAAAAGAAGAACCGTATTTGACTTTAAAACGGTGTTTGACCTGACCTGACCAATTAGAAGGTATTTGCCCGGTAGCAAGGTAATTTGCTATGTCAGCATACCAGGGCTCTCCATGCATTGTGTGGATATGTTCGTCAGGAAAATTATCATTAATTGGTATTCTCTCTGTTGGTGCATTTGGGATTCTCGACAAGTGATCAGCTACCACATTCTCAACGCCCTTTTTATCCTTTATCTCCAAATCAAACTCTTGCAAAAGAAGTATCCATCGTATAAGTCTTGCCTTAGCATCCTTCTTTTGCATTAAAAACTTTAGGGCGGAGTGATCAGTGAAAATAATCGTCCTGGACCCCAGCAGCTATTGGCGAAATTTCTCCAACGTAAAGACAACCGCTAAAAATTCCTTTTCAGTAGTTGTGTAATTGAGTTGGGCTTCATTCAGCGTTCTGCTAGCATAATAGATTACGTATTGCCTAGTATCAATACGCTGTCCTAAAACAGCGCCAATTGCAAAGTCTGAGGCATCACACATAATCTAAAAAGGCTTGGTCCAATCTGGTGCAGAAATGATCGGTGCTGAGACAAGTCTACACTTAAGCTCTCTCCAAGATTTTTGACATTCTTCATCAAATATAAAGGGTACATCCTTTCCTAAGAGATTTGTCAAAGGTCTTGCAATATTGCTAAACCCTTGAATAAATCGTCTATAGAAGCCGGCGTGCCCTAAAAATGATCTAATGTCTTTTAAGCATGTTGGCTCAGGGAGCTTAGTTATGACTTCCACTTTTGACTTGTCAACCTCAATTCCCTTGTGTGAAACTTCGTGCCCTAGGACGATTCCTTGCTTGACCATAAAATAACACTTTTCCCAGTTAAGTGTCAAGTTTTTCTCCATAAGCGTTATAAAACCAGTTTCAAATGGTACAAGCATTGTTCAAAGGAATCACCATAAATGGAAAAATCATCCATAAAAATCTCCAGAAATTTCTCCACCATGTCCGAAAAAAGGCTCAGCATGCAACGTTGAAACGTTGCGGGAGCATTGCAAAGACCAAAGGGCATCCTTGATATGCAAACGTTCCAAAAGGACAGGTGAAGGTGGTTTTGTCTTGATCCTCGGGAGCGATCGGGATTTGATTATATCCTGAATATCCATCCAGGAAATAGTAGTACTCATGTCCCGCTAATCTCTCGAGCATTTGGTCAATGAACGGAAGAGGAAAGTGGTCTTTACGTGTGGCAGTGTTCAACTTTCTGTAATCGATACAAACTCGAATCTTCGTTGAAAGACGTGTTTGTATCAATTCTTTCTTCTATTTTCTACCACAGTAAATCCTGCTTTCTTGGGCACAGCGTGAACTGGACTTACCCACTGGCTATCAGATATGGGATAGATAATCCCGTTATCTAATAGTTTCAAGATCTCGGATCTAACGACTTCCTGCATGATTGGGTTCAGTCTACGCTGTGGGTCTCGTTTTGGCTTGGCATCTTCCGTCAAATGAATCCGATGTTGAACTATGGAAGGACTAATCCCCTTGATGTCAGCCATGGTCCAACCAATGGCTTCTCTATTTTCCCTTAACGCAGTAAGAAGATCCTCTTCTTGTTGTTCAGTTAGATGGGATGCAATGATTACAGGAAAGGTTTCTTTCTCATCCAGGTACTTGTATTTGAGATGGTCGGGAAGAACCTTAAGCTCAGAAGAAGGGATCAGATCTATCACTGGCTGTTCTTGGTGTAAGGGAAGAATAGGGGTGCTATTAGTGGCCCATTCCACAGTCGACTCAACAATCTGATCAAGATTGAAATCATCAGACTCCAACTCAAATTCCTCTTCGGATTCATACTCAACTTCCTCATCGTGCTCACTAGTTACACCTTCTATCAAGTTGATTTCAAAAGAATCACTATCCAAATCCCGAGGTTGTTTTCCCAGGTGGAAAATATTCACCTCTTTTGTCATATCTCCAAAGGTCAGACGCATCGAGCCATTCCTACAGTTTATGATCGCATTGGCAGTGGCTAGAAAAGGGCGTCCAAGAATGATAGGTGTCTGTGCTCTGTGATTATGTACGGGCTGTGTCTCAAGAACAATGAAGTCTACGGGGTAAATGAATTCCCCGACCCGTATTAACACATCTGTAATGTCCCCCTTGGGAATCTTTACAGAGCGATCTGCCAACTGTATCGTCATTTGGGTCGGATGAAGGTCGCCTAACCCTAATTGCTGATACACTGAAAAGGGAAGAAGATTAATGCTAGCGCCCAAGTCAAGCAAAGCCCTATTAATGGTGGTCTGTCCTATGATGCAAGAAATGGTTGGGCTCCCTGGGTCCTTGTATTTCACAGGGATAGGACCAGTGAACAGCTCACTAATGTTTGAGGCAAGGAAGACCTTTTTAGGAACGTTTGCTTTTCTCTTCTTTGTGCATATTTCTTTTAGAAATTTGGCGTATGATGGAACTTGTTGAATGGCATCTAGAAGAGGGATATTGATTTGGACTTGGTTAAACATTTCTCTTATCTTCTCCATGTGAGCATTCATCTTTTGACTTGCTAGCCTATTTGGAAAGGGAACAACAGGCTTGTATGTTTGCTCATCAACCTTTTCTTTTCCTTTGGACTGGGAAGTGGATGGTTGTGTACTTGAAGAAGGAGTATCTTGAATGGGTTGGACTGGAACAGAGGATGTTGGCTTTGATACAGATTTGGTAGGTGGATGATGCTGATACTGGGGCTAGAAGTTTGACTGGTATTATGGTGGATGATACTGATACTGGGGCTGGAATTGTTGTGGATTCTGATATGTGTGGAAATTGGGTTGATGTGACTGAGCAGGAGGATGATGTGGAAATGACGACCTAGACTGCTCAGGACCAGACTGACTCCAAGAAAAATTTGGATGGTTTCGCCATCCCGGATTGTAAGTTTTGGAGTACGGGTTGTAGTTGGGTCTGGTATATGCAGCATTCGAGTTCTCCTGAAAAGTCTGAGAGTGGTATACCGGACACTCTTCGAACATGTGATTCAGATCATGGCAATAGGTACAACCCGGGTTGACCACTGGTGATGGACTGGCCACAGGGGATGGGTTGACCTGATTAACAGCAGAATTCTCCCTAGACTCAAGCAATTCTATCCTCTTCATCAGTTGTGTTATTTTAGCTTCTGCAGCTATCGAGGATTCTATGGAGTGTAAACCGGTTCTGGAAGTTGTGGGTGTGGGTTTCTCAGAACATGACTCCCACTGGATAGTTTTTTCAGCTAACGCTTCAAAAAGATCCCAACCCTGATCTTCATCCTTCTTTAGAAATTCTCCTTGGCACATGGTTTCAAGGAGTGTCTTAGTCTGATAATCGAGTCCATCATAGATAATCTGGCACTGACGCCATTTTTCTATACCGTGATGGGGACACAGGGCTATTAGGTCTTTGAAGCGCTCAAAGTACTTCCAGAATGGTTCATTGGCTTCTTGCTTGAATTGCATTATATTTTTCCTCATGAGGGCTGTCTTATGGATAGGATAAAACTTTTTAAGAAAGACCTTAACGAAATCATCCTCATGAAGAATTGAACTTACGGGAAGATTATAAAGCCACTTCTTAGCGATATCCTTAAGTGCAAAAGGTATAAACCTAAGTCTCACAGCGTCCTCGGTCAACTGGGAAATTCGCATCATCAAGCATACTTCTTCAAACTCTCAAATGAAGAAGTACGCATCCTCAGATTCTAGGCCATGGAATCGGGGAAGAGTGTTTATGAACTGTGGCTTTAACTCAAAGTTATTTCCATTGGTGTTTGGGAGAAGAATGCAAGAGGGAAGTGAGGTGCGAATCGGGTAGAACTTGTCTTGCAACGAAACGTTGTTGGTCATGACTGGGATTGTGTCAAGTGGTGTATGTGCTAGTGTAGAAATTCTCACAAGCCTAGCAGAATCTGGATCCCGAAACCACTGTTGCATACACAATCAACGTGCACCGATCACTCAAGCGAAAGAAAGTGAAGAATAACAAACAAGAAAAAAGAAAAATCAATCCAAGCTATCTAGGTTCCCTGGACCTAGACGACTCCTAACTGTTTAGAGTGTCCACAAGAGGTTTAGTGTAGACTTTGACTATAAGCGAATCAGCCAGGAAAGGGCAAAGTTGGTGGGAGGTTTTCCGTCAAAGACGTTCCTTAATTAAGTAACCAGCAACCTTCGGGCTTTCGGCCCTCAATCCCTTTCCTAGACATTGATTTTACAAAAGTCAATTTCCAACACTTTTCCCCCTTAGGATAATCTCCTAAGTGAGTCCGGATGTCCCTAGGGCCAACGTCTATCAGTTTTTATTAGAAGCTTAGGATTGTGAGTGCTGGAATTAGGGTTTTTGGGCTAAGGAAGGGGTGATGAAATCCCCACCTTATCTTATTTACTGGGTATGCCCTTAAAGTCAATTTTGTGCAAGTGTACGATTAAACAAACATGGTTCACTCAAAGCTATAAAAATCAAACAAGGAGTGAGTCCTAGTTAATATGCAATGCGCACGTACCTTGCCTCAGCACTCTTCAACAGTAAAAGTAATTGTATTGAAAAGACACGTGCCTAGAATGCAAATGTCTAATCAATTTTTAAATTTGTAACTAATTTTTTACTGTTGGTTATTAGCAGGAATATGGTGAAGCATACAAGAATTTAAGTACTGCAGAAGCTGTATTTAGCAGAGCAAGCAACCCTGCAGAAAACTTGTCAGTAGTTCACTCTTCCTTGCCGCAAAACTGCGGCTTTTGCCTAGATTCTGCGGCAATTCAGAGGGCAACTGGTCTCTGCTTTCGAGAGCAGAGGCCCAGAGCCACTTATATGTTTCTGCAATGCAAATTTTCCTGTTTTCTTCACCTGTAACCTGCAACAGAGAAGAAGATTCTTTTAATTTCTCACTTTAAAAACAAAAACCGTTGCTCTCCCCGGCAACGGCGCCAAAAATTGATTGATGGAAAGATAGTGTGATTTTGTGTGAAGTATTTGCACAGATATTAAATGAAAGAGAGAAGGTTTAGAATCAACCTCAAGTGCTTTGATCACTCCACAATGTATTTATATGATTAATGTATCCTTTCCAATCTCCGTTATAGCATGGGCTATACTGGGTCGATCCTCGAGGAGAGCTCACGATGGAAGCTTTACGGTTCGTAGTGAAGAAAAGAAAAATGAAGATTCTTCTTTGTTTTTAAACAAATGCAAAAAGCATGGAAAAGAAAATGAAAGAATTGGTGGATTTGTTCATGATGGAAGGAAATCAAAAGAACTTTGGAAAAGTGTATTGCTAAGAGAGAAAGCTAGTAAAGAAAATGTTTCGAAAACTTTAGATGATAAAAGCCATGGCTAGCTAACTTACTACTTTGCTAACTTACTAAGCTCAAGGGTGATGCATGATTGCCTCATGTTGATTCATTGGCAATAGAGATGACTTGCTTATCTGGTCAAGTATTTTTCCCGTTTTGAAGATGAGTGTTCTCGGTCTTAGCTTGTAGCCTCATATTGATTCATTGGCTCCCGAGATAGATTTTCTATGGTGGACTACAAGGAGTGGTACTCAAGGGATGCTAAGGAAGAAGATACAACATTCATTAGTCATTCAAGGCATAACAACAAATTAGCTTGTAGTAAAGAAGTTGTTCTACAAATAGCATATGTTTGGTGATCCATCTCCATGTTCCATCAAGGCACTTGTTCTAGACAAGGCTCTAAATGAGGCACACATGAATCATATGGAGTATGAACAAGCATTTACAAGTGAAAGCAACTCTACTTCCTTGGAAAGCAAAAGAGACTTTGTGTGCAAGTATAGAATTTAGCAATCACCCAAAGAGTTAGAAGTTAGCAATGAATGTTGTTAGCTAGCCATGTAAGAGAGATTTAGCTATCCATTATAAAGAAACTAAACAACAATTCATGATGAAAATAGAAATGAATAGAAGTAAAGCAAGAAAGTAAAGCAAAGTAAAGTAAAGTACTAGAGATTGTAAAGAGAAGAATGAAGCTTTGATTAATCCTTATACAAGTGATGTCACCTCCTTGCTTACAAGCTCTCAAAAACACTCTCTTTTCTCTCTTTAACAAAATCTCTAGGAGGAAGAAGAGGGAGAGCTAAAAACCTAAGAGAATACCAACACTCTCTCACAAAATACAAGCTTTTACCCTAATCTCTCTCTGTCTTGCTCATGCAGGCCTTGGTACTGTATTTATAGGGCTCAGAGAGAAGGCTCCAGAATCCGTTTGTTGGAGAAAATCTCGGCCCCAACGGCCTTGTAACCGCCGTGGACACGCGGCACAGATCTGGAATGCGCGGCAAAATCAGGGCCGTTCAAGTGGATCTTTCTGTTACAGATTTGTTACAGGTTGTTAGCCACGTGGATCTTCTGGAAGCGTGAGCTGGCGCGTAGAATTCTCCAGATCCTGGGCTCAACTTTGGGCTCACTTTTTGGGCTTTGAATTAATCTCTTTTAATTATTGCTAATTAATGAAATTTTGGGCCTTTTCTCATTTCAAATGTGGACCTGCAAAAAATAGAGAGAAAAGGATTAAAAATCACATTTTTATTTACAATATGCATGGTATGGAAGTTGTAAAATATGCAAATATGTATAACAATCAATTTCACATCGCCGTTTCATCTCCTTTGCCATCTATTACTTCCAGATTTCTTTTTTTTTAAATCTTTTTCTCATTCTTTTACAAAGAAAAATTATTAACATACGATGTGAACAAAAATTGTTAATGCTTCTATCACCTCCCGTCCCTATAGATTCGACCCGTTGAGCCAATGTTATAACGGAAGTATCGAGAGAACATTAGCACACATATAATTTCATTGACTTCATAAAACATACATCTTTCAAGTGCTCGTTCCTCCCCGATCACGTAGAGCAGTGGCTCAAACCTCAGAACATATCATCGTGTTTGCGATTGCTTACTCCTCTCTCACTCTACTCTCTCTTTACTTATTTGCACACTTATATTGTTTACTTATTTGCATGTATTTTCTTATATTGTGATTGATATTTGCTAGGTTGCCAGCAAGTAAATTTTTATTCCGCGTTATTTGCCATTTAGTATAGCCATCACCTATTCGCCCCTTTAGGTGATTTACAATTGGTATCAGAGCCTAACCCTAGTTTTGGTTTAACCATCTTAGCGAGATCCTTTCTTTTGGCTATATTCATTTGTTGCATTTGTTATTTGTTTATGCACTAATACTTGTTTTCATGGCGTCACACGACTTCTCTAGCATCAAGTCCCCACCCAAATTTGATAGGTTGAACTCCCCCATTTGAAAGGTCAAGATGAACCTATTTCTTAAGTTCCTAAGAGTTAGAGTTCCCAAGGCCATTACCAAAGAATTTATTGAACCTCATGGTGATGAGGATACATGGTCCGAAGTAACCGCCAAGGACTATGAGGCTAATGCCAAAGCCTAATATGCACTTACACAAGCATTAAATAATGATGATCTTTCTCATGTTGTAATTAATTGCAAATCTGCTAATGAAGTTTGGAATGATCTAATCATTACTCATGAGGAGATGTCGCAAGTTAAGAGATCTAAAGTCGACTTGCTTCGTTCTAAATATGAGAACTTTTACATACTTGAAAATGAATGTATAGATAAGATGCTTACTCGGTTCTCCAAGAATACTAATGGTTTATCTTCTTTAGATGACACCATTGACAATGACCAAAAGATTCAGAAGGTCACTAGACCTCTCTCCAAAGCTTGGGAAGTCAAGGTAATAACCCTTAAGGAGCTCAATGATAGCGAGGAGATGGACTTCTCTGACTTTATTGAAAATCTCAAAACCCATGAGATGAAAATGAAGGTGAGAGAAGAAAGAGAGACACCAAAGAAGAAAGCAATTGCTTTCAAAGCTACTCCCTCCACCATCGACGAAGAAGCTTCATTCGAAAATGGAGATGAAGATTTTGCCATGCTCATTAGGAAAGTGGGCAAAATATTTTATAAGAAGGGAAGACAAAGTAACTTCCGAAGAGGAAGACATCAAGGAAGATTTAAAAAGAAGGAGGAGACGGGTCCTTACTTTATTTCTAGAAGACGGGTCATCTAATTGTGGATTGCCCCTTACTTCAAGCCACTACCTCCAAGAACGTGTATAACAAGCAGAAGGCAATGGTAGCCAATCGAGATAATTCAGAAACGGATTCTGAAGAGGAGATTGATACTGCGCACGTTTGCTTCAAGGTAAACGGAGAGGGGACATCCACGGTAAATCTCAAAACATCTTTATAAGATAATAATTTAAGTATCAATGAACTTGCACAATTTTTTAAAGAATTACAAAATAGATATGAAATTTCTCTTACACAAAATAAAAAATTGAAAAAGGAAAATGACTTTTTAACGAATAAGCTAGAAATTGTTTTTAAAGAGAAAAATGACTTTTCTATTTCTTTTGAGAAAACGAAAAAGGATTTTGATAAATATAAACTTGTTTGTAAGGGTAAAAATCCTAATATTGCTTTTAACAAAAATGAATTTTTAGATATCCAAAAACGTATTGATGTTTTGGATACCACCTTGAAACAGTGTGCAATTGACATAAACAAATTTGCTTCTATATTTCCAAAGAGAAAAACCCAAAGGAAATACACACCTCATTCATCTCACACGCACCATAAAAAACATGCAAACATGCACATACACATCAATATAATCATGCCTTCATGTATGGCAAAGTGTACAGATGTGCACATTATGGCCACAAAGGCCATTTAGCAAAATTTTATTATGCTATGTTAAACTTGTTAAATAAAAATATTTGGATTCGAGAAAGTACTGATCTTATAGGACCCAAAAAGATTTGGATACCAAAGAACACACCTAACTTGATTGATGTAGGTGTGTCGTCCTCCTCCAAGACATAGGGGGAGATGGTGTCTTGGTGGTGGATGCATCAAAACTCAAAGGATCAACTGTCATATTATATCGCTATCAAGAAGCACCTATTTGGGAGATTGCCTATTGTTTAGTAACTTCTCTATTTAAAAATTTTATTTCTAATTAGATCTATACATGCATAGGAATAGCTAGCTTTTCTTCTGTGTTAATATGTTTTTGTTATGAATACATAATTTTTGTTATTTTTATGTCTTGCTTAGATTCGAGCTAGTCCGTTAACATTGCATTTGTTCTTTACTTGCCCATGAATTGCTTGCCCATGTTTCCTATGCTCACTTGGTTGATAGATATCTTTGCATATATGTGTACATAGATTAATTTATTCGTTCATATACATGTATATATATTTTGTTTATATATCTATCTTGTGATTGGGTATCATATTTAAACCATATTTAAACAACAAATCAAGATAGCAATTTCGCGCCTCAACTCTTATCTAGAGGAATGACGAGGAGAAGTTTAGAACCCGTTAAGGTTATTCGGCTTCACTATCTTATTTTTTTAATTGCTTGACATATGATTTAAATTGCTGAAAAATATATTTTTTAATAGAATAATAGTAAAAAATATTTTGATATCATTTCCATGTATTTTTCATGCCTATAATATTTTGGTGTTATTTGTCTATGTATAAAAATATCCAAGTAAAATTAATTTTAAAAGCCATAAATTCATATTTCTTAAAACTGTTTTTTGGGCAGTCACGGTCGACCGACCTGTCGACCGCGCTGAGCTGATATAGGTCCGGTCGACCGGACGGTCGACTGAGAAAACCAGAAATACAAAAAAATATTTTTAGCCTAAGCCGGTGGACCGACCGGTCGACCGACTGTAACCGAGAAGCTCTTGGTTCGACCCAAGTCGACCGGGAGGTCGATTGTGAGTCGGGTTTGCTGCCATTTACCCATTTTTAAAAACCCTAAAAAACCCTAATCTCTCTCACTTTGCTCTTCTTCACCGTCTCTCTCTTCTTCTCCACCCTATTTCCCTTCCTCCCATCTCTCCAAACCTTTCCAAATCTTAAATTAAACTCTAAAATTTGTTGGATCTCTCCTTAAAACTTCATATTCACCTGTTTTCATGGAGAAATTTTGGGCTCTTCAAAGTATAATCACTAATCTTGCCAAATCTTCCTTATTTCATAATTTTTTTTGAAATCTTTCTAAAATCATGACTAAATCTTATTTATCATCTTCCTAACTTTACCATATCTAAGAGGCCTAGATCTGAGAAGGGTAAACAACCTGAACCATCATCAAACTCCTTTGTTTCTCAGAATACATCTCATAGATTTTGTGTGATCCGTAATAAACATGTAATTTCTGGTAAAACTGTTGTGCTTGCTTATTTTGAGCACTTGAATCTAGTAAACATTTTGAACACAAGCTCTCTTGAACACCTAGTCACCATTAAGAAACCCGTCTATCCTGAGCTTGTGCATTATTTCTACTCTAAAATTGACCTTTCAAAACAATCATGTTAGATCTAGGGTTCTGGGCAAGGACATCAACATTTCTTTAGATCGATTTGCCCATCTGCTACATCTCTCTTGTAAGGGTGTAGATATATATAATGTTGATATAATAATTTTGAATATCATAATGGTGAATCTTCCCTCACTGCATCTCTTTTACTTCACGATGATGATAGCCCTGTTTACTTAGGAACGAGGAGGTGAAGTATTATGCGCTCACCGCCCAGGTCCTAGCTAAAATAGTATTCTATATTCTCTTGCCAAAATCAGCAGAATATAGTCATGCTCAGGATTCTGCTCCCTTCTTAATCTATTGCCTTCTTAAAGGTATTAGAGTTAATATTTCAATGCTCATCATTGATTACATGGCTTATGAGCACCTTCTGAATCCAAACTGGAACTTACCATTTGGGATGCTCATTACCCGACTCCTCAAACAATTAAAATTTGATCTTTCTGCTGAACGGTCCATCGAACTATCTGTTGACATCAACAGTACTCTCCTAAAGAGAATGCATGCTAGGAAGCATGCTTCTGCCCCTCAGCCGCCTCCTATCATTCCTGTTGTTGCCCTTGGATCATCTTTAGCCTCCTCAGCCTTTTTTGACCCATACACGGCTCTCTCTTCTCAGCTTCATGAGCATGATCTGAAGATGTCAGCAAATTTTGAAAGGATTGAGCATAGAGTTCAGAACGACCTGCAATGCATCTGCTCATATATTCGATATCTCCAGATATGCGTCGACGAGACCTATAGTAGGAACGCTTGGCCTTTTCCACTTCCGAGAGGCCACACGCAACCCCTTCCTACATCGGGTCCTCCATTTGACACCTGGGTACCTCATCCAGCTCCTTCCGAGGTACCAACTCCTCCTGAAGATCCAGACTTTTGGAAGAATTACCCCTTTTCTGTTGATGACAAAAAGGGGAGAGAGGTTTTGTGGACTTATATGGGAATTTTATTTTCATGTCTTTATTTATGTACTCTTTTATTTGGATATGTAGTATTTGGTGTTTGGACATGTGTTTTTATATTGTGGTACTTATTTTGTGGTATGAACTTGTTTTGAGGTTGGCATGAAACTTTGTATGGATAAATTTCTTTTATTATATCAATATTGTCTTTGGGATGTTATGTATCTTTTGTTATGGCTGATATTTGATACATATCGTCTATGTGTAATATTTGATGTGTTTGTATTCTTATGTAGCCTTTGTAAACCAACCTTTTTACCACTTGTTTTATAGATTGGAGGTTATTGGTTGGTTGGAGGAAACTGATTATGCATACACCTTGTAATTTTGTATTCTAGGTATGCATAGATGGGTGGCATAGAGCTTGATTGATATATCTTATTCATATGCTTTTATTGATCCATCTAACTTATATATCAAATTTTGATATATACATGCGTTTAGGGGAAGCTTCACTTGAAGTCTCTTCCCAAATCATTTATGATAACTCCATGTGTTTTGTCATCATCAAAAAGGGAGAGATTGTTGGCCCAAAGGCCATTAACCCTAGTTTTGATGATAACAAAACATATGTAGTTATGTTTTAACAATTTTTTTAACAAAGTTTCAAGTTAACACTTTGCTGCATTTCTGCTCCATCACAAGAATCACACGTTTGGAAGCCAAGAAGATGTAGATCCTAGAGCCTAAGCACATAGAAGAGCTTAAGGATCAAGTCTGCAAAAGAAGACTATATCAAGATTTGTATTTTAGCTTTTTGCATTTTAGATAGGATTTATAGTCGTTTGTTAAAACTAAGATGATATGGGTTCATAATTCTTTTGGGATTCACACACACACACACACACACACACACACAAACACATCTTTCGCATTCCTAAAATATTTTAAAAAGAGTTCAAAACATTTCTCTTTTCCGTTTTCTAGATCAAAGTTTCAAAAAAATGAGTTTCAGAAAAATTGATTTTTGATTTAGAAAAGTGTTTTTACAAAATATAGTTCTAACTTTTTTTGTGTTGATCCATGATCCCACACTGGTTCTATCGTGTTTAAAGATCAAAGTTTATTTTGTCAAAAAAATATTGTTTCAAAATAATTTCCATAACAAGCTTTTGGCCCAGGTCGGTCAACCGGTCGACCATAGGCAGAGCAGATTTGCTCTGTCGGTCAACCGAGCCGGTCCACCGACAGAGAGATTTGCTCTCTGGTTGGGAAAAATGGTCACCCCACCGGTCGACCACTATCCCCAATGATCGAAAATCTGACCGTTGGCGGTCGACTGGCCGATCGACCAGCAGAAGGATTTCCTCCTAATTTTTCCCAATGGCTATATTCTGTTTTGTCTTTTTCTGGGTCTTTTCTCAATGACTCTTTTGAGTTTTCTCCTTATATTTTCATTCCCTATAAATAGTGAGACTATAGAAAAACTCAAAAACAAGATTTAAGAAGTTAGAAAAAGATTTTACAAGTTTAGAAGAAGTTTAGTCAAGTTTTAGCCTTTTCTTGAAAGTTTTTCGTTTGAGCCAAAATTCCACATTCTTGATTTTTAACTTGAGCTTTCTCTCTACATCTTTGCAAGCTATTTTCACTACACAATCCCTATAATAGTTTTACCTCCTCATCTTGGTTATACGATTGTACTTGTGAGCCTTTTGTGATCAAGAGAAGATCATCGATTTTCTTCTATTGTGAAGTTGTAGATGTTGTGGCCTCAAGTGAGCTAGTGAGCTCCGTGTTGGTATTGCGGCATCGCGAAAGAGGACTTGTGAGTTTATTGAGTTCTAGTGAGAACTTATAATGGTTGACGATCTAGTGAGATCTGTCATAGTAAAAATCCTTCATAGTGTTGAAGACGGGGACGTAGAGCAGTGGCTCGAACCTTGGAATATATTATCATGTTTTCGATTGCTTACTTTTTCTCTCTTCACTCTACTCTCTCTTTACTTACCTGCACACTTATATTGTTTACTTATTTGTAAGTATTTCTTGTATTGTGATTGGTATTTGCTACGTTGTTAGCAAGTAAATTTTTATTCTGCGTTATTTGCCATTTAGTATAGCCATCACCTATTCACCCCCTAGGTGATTTACAACATCATGCATTATAATGTCACAATGTTTAGTTCGCTCGGTGTGTATCAACCGTGATGTGATTCGTTGAATGAAGATGCTTTTCTTTGGCGCTCTTCCAAGTATCTTGGATCTCAAACCCCAATCTATCTGATTAATTAGGGTGAATCTTTAATTAGAGCTGGAATGTTAACTTGATCATTAGAAGAGTGGCAAAGCTAAAATCGAAGTTCTAACTTTGCATCCTTCAATGTTGACGCATCATACTGTCATCAATATTCAGTTGATAGAGCTGTGAAAGTGGTAGGTTTAGAGTAGATAGAGAAAATAAGTTATGTTAAATTGTGAAAATAGTAGGTTAGAGTAGATGAGAAAATAGTAAATGTAATTATACAAAGAAAGTGAAAAAGTGAATAGAGTTGAGAGTTGATGATAATCTAAACAAAAAATTAAAAGAAAGGAAAAGAAAACTAAAGAACTTATCTACCTCTTCTGGTGATGACTTACCTGGAATCCTTGTCAACGATGTACTTTTGCTTGAAGGCGAGCGAAGCATGACAGATGAGATCTTCCCCATTCCCGATCTACAATACAAAATTACGGTGCAAGCTATACTATCATAGAAATAATTGTTCATCACCATAGGCCATCAATGACACTTATAAGAGCGAGACAACTTCGAAGCTATTGGAATCGTTTGGATTCACAATCACAGAAGAAAGATGCAACAAAAATAAGAGTAGAAAAGAAACTTCGATTGAATTAAGTAACAATGAAAGAAAGGAAGAATACTTATATCGGTGTCACTCTCAGTATAAGCATCACTCTTATTCTCCCATGAAACTATTCTTTGATCTCATTTACATAAAAAAAAAAGAAAATTAGATTTAAAAAAGAAAGAAAAACCTAAGTTAAACCTGTACAAAAATCTATTCTATTCGCGACTTGATCATCCCTTTTACCTTCTGAAATGGTGGTATTTATAGGTTGAAATGGATAAGGGAGAGCATGCTTGAGGATGAGATGAAATCAATGGCCCAACAGAAAAAATCTTCTGATAATGTTAGAGATATGAACAAAATTGCTTGCCTAATAAAAAAGATCTTCTGATAAGGTTGGAGATAGGCTGGAAATATACTTTTGTTTATCCATTGATCTTTAGTTAGATTGTGCCTTATTTCTCTGAATCTTCTGATTATTCATCCCAATCTTTTAAATATACGCTTGTATATTGATGAAGTTGCTTTTGGACTTCTGGATTTAATCTTATCTTTGTTGATTCTTCAGCTAACCGAATAAATCCTTAATTTTTTGATTTAACTGAATAGATCTGGGATTATCTTCAAGCTAACCAAATATATCAAATAACCTGAATTTATTTCACCTTTTCTATTCTTCTTTCATTAAGACAAACATGCAAAATTAAGACATTAAGATAAGATAATTGGCAGGATTTATTACAGGACAGATGTAAGAATGTAATAAAGAATAATACAATAAATATGTACAATCACACCCCCTACACCTATCTTTTACTCGTCCTCGAGCAAAATATCAAAATCTAAACCTAAGAAATTATTAGACCACTTTCGCAGGTCACGTGATTGCACTGAGCATGTGCAACAAGTCGTTAAACCTCTAGGTTACCCCTGGAGGACGAGTATTATCTCGTGAAGATTTTTTGTGGATTACACCCACAAAATCAATAAAGAAAGAGAAACAAAGTGTTAGTATTTTCGAAAAGCATTTTGAAAAGGAGAGAAAATATTAGAAGTATTATTGTAAGAGTTCAAGTAATCTATAAGTTATATGAAAACTGAATTTTTATTCCTAAACTTAGTCTTTATTTAAAAATTTATTATCAATCAAGGTAAGGGATTAAACTTGTATTTATTATCTAATCTATTATTTTACCCTAAATCATATGCACCTCATGACTGTGAATATTTTGACTAGGGGTTCTTTAACTCTAACTATTATGCGTTATTTTCTTTTTTTTAATATATTTGGTGATATTATTTCTTAGTTCTATTAGGCTTTCTAATCTGCTCATGTAACGAGTATTTAGTTGGTGACACTTAAAACAGACGGTCTTAGGACACCGGGTGAGAAAACACCCAAAGGACTTAAGGACTCGAGCAAACAAGGCCACAAACTAAGGATTTTATTATATGGACCGCTTTTAGGCTTGAATACTTATGCTTTATGAGGCACAAATACCCAGCTTAATCAGAGAATTTTTTATATATATAATTTTTTATATTATTTTTTTAATAAGGGCATAAGAATCTTTGTTTTTGATTCTTAAGTGTGTAAGTGTTATAAAGTTGCATATTTTATCAAGGTAAAGATCAAGACAAATTACATTTTCAAGTTTACTTTCTAACTCTAGAAATTAAACAAATAATCTTATTTTGACTAAGTATAAGAAATCTTAATTATGATTTTTATTCCTTAAAATTGACTTGATTTCTTACAAGAAATATGTCAAAATATTGTTCTTCTTTTCAAAAGTTTTTAAAGGAAAAGAAAATTTAATTTTTTTATTTATTAAATAAAAAGAAAATCTATGTTATGTTGGAACCCTCCCCCACAACTATCTCATGCATTGTCCTCAATGCATGAATGAATGCATAAATACATGAAAAAGAAGAAAGGGAAGAAAAATATTACCTTAAGTGGCGATTCCGGTGGTGGTCAGATTGGGTCAAATGTTGCTATCCAATCAAAATAATGTGGCAGTTCACAGAACCCACCTTTATTAATCTCTTTTCTATATACATAATTACAATCCCTAATATGAATAGGATCATGAAAGATCCTATCATGAAACTTACTCCCTTTACATGACCAGTCTTAAAAAATCATTACTGAGTCATTATGGCCAATACCTATGTCCAACAAAAGAAAGTGACTAGGTGGAATGATTGACTTGGATTCAAGAGTAATAGGTTCGGGAACCATTACTAACACGAAAAAATCAACTTTGGGTTCGAGAGACAGTTTTGGTTCGAGAGTTGAGTCCAAATCAAAGAACTGAAATTCACATTCTTCTCTCATTAATGGAATGTGACTATCCAAATTTGATGTTTCAATTTCTAGATCTATAGGTATGGGAATAAATACTGGCTCCGAAAACTGATCCAAATTGGGTAATGATACCGGAATCAATATAGATTCAAAGATAAAAGCTGAATCACATGGTTGGAGATCGAGGTCACATTCACATTCAAGTTCAATCTCATTGAATGAAACTTGTCAAGTTGTCTAAGGTTTGAAATTTGTCAAGTTCAATTATGTGTAATAAAATTGACTCTTGATTAAAGTCTTCCATATACCATGATTCTTGGCTTTCATTAATATTGCTAGGGCAATCAGGAATGGTCGGACATATGTTAGGTAGAGTTTCCTCATTCCTTTGTTTCATTATGTTGAGCAAATGACTCATTTGTTCTTCTAACCTATTGACAGATTGGTTAAAAGTATTTTCGGACTGAATCAGGTTTTTCATACTCCTATCTGAGTCCATAAGTTCTTCTTCTTGTTGTGGTTCTTGGAACATGGAGTAAGGATCTTGGATTTGAGAGTCTTGTGAAAATTGTGAGTCCATCATTTTCAACTTTTATTCTTGGGACTCTTTCATGGCTTCTATATTTTTTATAGCCTCAGATTTTTCTTCTATGGGCTGATCATGACTAAGAAAATTAGAAGCTGAATGTTAGAATGGTGGTTGACAATATGACTCTGAAGAATTGTATCCCCATTGACTCTGTGAAGAGTAGTAATGATTGTTCCAGTCTTGTTCATAGTATTGAGATTAGGGCATGTATTGATTCAGATATGACCAATCTGGTACACTTGGTTGGTTAAAGTTATAATGTGCGGGTAGGTAATATCTGAAAAAGAGATCAGGGTGTAATATGGATTATCATTAAAATTGAAAAATTATTATAAGCCATACCACACAAGAAATGTCAAAAAAACAAAGAAAAACAAACAAATAAAAAGAAAAAAATCTAACCTAAATTCGGGTAGACCTTAGACCTGGATGACTCCTAATTGGTTAGACTGTCCACGGGGATATATTGCAGAATCTGACCACAAGTTACTTTACCAATTAGGAGCAAGATCAGTGGGAGGTATCCGTGCCTATGCAACGAGCCTAATTACGCCAAACCACTATTCTTCGAGGTTTCACCTCATTAATCCTGAACCTTTGATACCGATTTGGTAAGAGTCAAATTATAATCAACATCCCCCTTAGGTCTGTCTGCTATTTGAGTCTGAGATGTCCCTAGGGCCAATATCTACTCAGTTTTAATTAGGCTTAGGTTGGTGAGTGAGGAGATTGTTTGTGGGCTAAGGGAAGATAATGACTTCCCCACCTTATCTTATTTATAAAACAAGCCCTTAAATCCATTTAGTGCAACGTATACATGTATATGAAAAGCAACACTTAAGTAATGTAAACAATTCAAAAGTGTTCCTATACTACGTGCTATGCATACGTATCTTTGCTCCAACACTCTTCAACAATACTGTAAAATGTAAACGAAATTAGACAAACGCCTAAATGCAAAATCTAAACCATTTTTAGCATTTAATAAATATTAATTAATTGATGTTGATGTTAGAAAGTATGTACAGTGAGTTAAATAAGAAAATAAATAGCTGCAAAAATTTTACTTTGCAATTCAACCAACTGCAAAAAATACAAGTTAGTTGTTCACTCAGATTCCAGCAAGAATGTAGCAAATCTGAGGGCTTATGGGCTCTGCTTTTCTTAAATAGAGTTCAGGGCCACTTATATGTCCAATGTAGCAAAAATTTCTTGATATATATCTCTGTACATTAAGAATAAAGAAGAAAGTTAACCAAAAATATAAATTTAAAATGAAAGTTAATTATTGTTCCTTCCCGGCTACGGCGCCAAAAATTGATTGAGTCTAAACTTGCACAAAAAAATACTGAATTTCAAAAATACTGAATAAAATGTGTAAGTTCTCAATACTACAGCTATAGTAAGTGGCTATGCGGGTCGTGATCTACAAGGAGGAACTAGCGATGGAAGCATATTGTAAGTTCTCCTTTAAGTTACTTAAATGGTTAAAGTTCTTCTCTTGTTCTTTAAAAAAAAAAGAAAAATAAGTTATGTTAAATTGTGAAAGTGATAGGTTAGAGTACATGGAAAAAATAGAAAATAAAATTATACAAAGAAAGTGAAAAAGTGAATAGAGTTGAGAGTTGGTGATGATCTAAACTAAGAATTAAAAGAAAGAAAAAGAAAACTAAAGAACTTACCTACCTCTTCCGCTTGATGACTTACCTGGAATCCTTATCAACGATGTACCTTTGCTTGAAGGCGAGCGAAGCATGACAGATGAGATCTTTCCATTCCCGATCTACACTACGAAATGTAGGTGCAAGCTATAATATAATAGAAATGGTTGTTCAACACCATAGGCCATCAACGACACTTATAAGGGCGAGACAGCTTCAAAGCTATTGGAGTCATTTGGATTCACAAACACAGAAGAGAGAAGCAATAAAAACAAGAGTAGAAAAGAAACATCAATTAAATTAAATAATAATGAAAGAAAGGAAGAATACCTACACCGGTGTCACTCTCAGTACAAGGATCACTCTTGTTCTCCCATGAAACTATTATTCGATCTTAGTTACATAAAAAAATAAAAAATTACATTTAAAAGAGAAAGAAAAACTTAAGTTAAACCTATAAAAAAAATCTATTCTACTTGCTTGATTGTCCCTTTTGCCTTCTGAAGTGGTGACATTTATAGGTTGAAATGGATATGGGAGAGCATACGTGAGGATGAGATTAAATCACTGGCCCAATAGAAAAGATCTTCTAATAAGATTAGAGATAAGGTTGGAGATATGAACAAAATCGCTTGCCTAACAGAAAAGATCTTCTGATATGACTGGAGATAAGGCAGGAAATATATTTTGTTTATCCTTGATCTTCAGTTAGATTGTGCCTTATCTCTCTGAATCTTCTGAATATTCATCCCAATCTTTTAAATATACATTTGTATATTGATAAGGTTGGCTTTGGACTTTTGAATTTAATCTTATCTTCACTGCTCTTCAGCTAACCGAATAAATCCTCAAAAATTTGATTTAACTGAAATAGATTTGAGATTATCTTCAAGCTAAACAAAATATCAAAATAAATCAAAATTTAACTCGAATTTGTTTTGTCTTATCTATTCTCCCTTCATTAAGACAAACCTGCAAAATTAAGACATTAAGGAAAGATAATTTGCAGGATTTATTGCAGGATAGATGTAGGAATGCAATAAAGAATAATACAATAAATGTGTGCAATCAATGAGCGTATTGCCGTCCAGAGTAAGGCGTTATGTTCCATTTGAATAGACTGACTCTACTACAAACGATCCTTCCCATTTGGGTTGATTTTCCTTTAATCTTATATGTCATAACCATGGGTCTTATGACAGCTAAGCCAAGGTCGTCTTTCTTAAAAATCTGTTCTCTGACTTTCTTATTGAAGGCTCTGAAAATCTGAGCTTGATAGAGCTCGATTTGCTGTCGAGCTTGCAGATGTTTGTCGTCCAAAACTTCTAACTCTTGGAGTCACAATCGATACTTCTCCTCATCTGTCATCTTCGTTATCAAAGTAATACATAGAGATGGATCTGAATTTCTAGCGGGGAGTATGGCTTCATATTCATACACCAAGGAGAATGGCATAGCCTTTATCGGGTTCTCACAGTTGTGTGGTAGGCCCAGAGGTAATTGCCTAATTTGTCATCCCAGTCGCATTAACTTTTTTTGACGAACTTCTTGAGAAGCTTTACAATAGTTTTGTTAAAGGCTTATGCAAGACCAATGGCAGTTGGATAGTTTGTTGTTGAAAACACACTTTGGATTCTAAACTTGTTATAGAACTTCTGGAATGCTTGGCTAATGAATTAGGGTCCATTGTCTTGGACAATTTATCGAGGTACGCCAAAACAATAGAGTACGTGTGTTTGGTCAGAAAAAATAAAATGAAGTAAAATTTCTTTGAGTCGATGAAAGATTATAATAGAATAATTCTGATTAGAAAAGGGGAAAAATATCTAGATCTCCTCTTTATTTAGGGATAATTTCTTAATGTGGCATTAGAAAGTGATTCTTGTTCTCCATTGACCGCTGAATAACAAGCTTCTCTTCCAGGGTGCTCTAAAAAAGTAATCAGAAAGGAGCTCTGTTTTTAACACCCTAACTATTTAGAGTCCACTGATTTCTTCTTTTCTCTCTTTAAACCTCTGTGGTTGAAAAGAAAGAAGCTCCCATTTTTTCATAGATCTTAAGGCTATTTATAAGGGTCATAGGGGTATAATTGTCTCCTAAAGTCCCTCCATAATGGAGATTAAATCTCACATTATGTGGAGAGTTAATTGACCTAGAAACATAGGTCTCTTACAATAGAAACACGGATCTCGTGCTGAACGCGGAACTCGTATTGTTGTGTAGACGCGGCACTTAAAGTCTCTATCTCAGTCAAAACACATAAATGCTCAGACCGCGTGAGATGCAAGACGCGGAGTTGCTCAGACCCGTGTGAGACACAGAGTTGCTCAGACCCGCATGAGATGCGAAGTTACTTAGACTCACATGAGACGCGGAGTGGCGTAGTTGCTCAGACTCACATGAGACATGAAGTTACTCAGACCTGTGTTTTGAAGTCCGCATTCGTCTATGGACGCGAGGTTTGCATTTGAGTTGAAACATGACCCTCATGTTGGAATGAGGCCCGAGTCTTGAAGACTTATCTCTTAATGATTTTTAGATAGCTTACAGAAATCCTCTAAAGTTTTCGACACTCAGCAGTTGACTGGGATGGATTTTAGAATATTTTGGACTTCAATTTGATTTGGGCTCCCATGATTGGATTGACAATCTTTGGAGATGTCCTGAGCTTGATCCTGTCTGGATTCTGGTCTTCATGAGTGCACTGTTGAACTGCTTGAAGCCTTCATGGAAGATCATCTTGAGTATCTTAGAAACTCAGTTTAGCACTTATATGAGCTCTGATTTATTTGTCGGTGTACTATTAATCTGGTAGAGTTGTCGATTACTTTTGCCAGCATGTTTTGAACTGATTGTAGAAGTAGGAACATACTCTTTATGTATGAGGGAACGCGACCCTCATAGACACGACTGCCATGTTGGTCAAGTGCAGACGCGAACTTCAATGAAAGGGCGACCCCTTGTTAAAACGCGATCCTCAAATGAAGTGGGACGTGATTCTCAATCGTTGTAGAGACGTAACTCTCCATTGATATTGAGACGTAACTCTCGATTGTACTTGAAATCTGAAATTTGTGTTGGATGTTTTCAGACGCGGACATCACTTTAACGCAAGTGCCGCATTAGACGCGTGACTTGCTCAAATTGAGCTCGAAATACGCGCTGCGTATCTCAGGCATTGAAGAGCCTATAAAAGACCCAGGTCTTTCAATAGTCAATTCATATGACTATTCATCTCTCCTAATCAGACTCGCGTCTGAAGAAAGCTCATGAGCTTTTCTAAACCCATAAATCTTCATGTTTTTTTAATTTTTTTCAAAGATTCAACCGTGCACATGGTTCCAAAGCCCAAGCAGACTGCTGCTTCTTCAAGCGCCGCCGTTGTGCCAACCTCCATGGGTGGTTCACCTCCTCAGGAAGCCCCCATTCTAGTAAGTAGAATGGCTTCTCTTAACTTCTTATTGAAGTTTTGAAACTTCTGTTGAAGTTGAACGGTCGATGCAGATCTCGCAGGTCCGTGTTTGATTTGTGAACACAGTTCTCATGTTGATAAGCAGAACGTGGGTCTGGTGATCGTGGCTATTTTTGTTTAATTCAACGCGACCCTCGCGTCTGCGAATTGAATGCAAGTCCAGTAGTCTCCGCATCTTGAGACTTCTGAATGCGGGTCTTGTTTGTGAGATTCGCGCTTAAGTCTCAAGACTTCTAAAATTTTCTAAGTATCGAGTCTAGATGCGGGCTTCATTTGAGCCTCGCTTTTAGTCATAAAATGCGGGTCTCATGTGTTAGCCCTATGTCTAAACTTTAACACTTAGTGTAACTTTAATGTTTTCAAATACTAATTTTGTATTATTTTCTTTGCAGTGAGGTACTCATTGAATCCCTTGACCAAGAGAAACTACTTCGGTCACATTAGCGGTGTTGACCTTAGCTTCCTCTTCAGTCTGTGAAAGACAGTCCCTGCATTCACTAGAAAGAATGAGAATCATCAAGCCTGTTTAATAAAGGGCACTGCTTTGACTCTGCCGGAGCTTATCTCGAATGGGAGGTTTGAGTCTACAATCCGTCATCTACTTAGGAAATCGGTATTCCTTTTCAGAGATGCTATTGATGAAAATAAAGAGGTTTTATTTGACGGGAATTACAAGTGGCTTCGTCAAATTGGATAGTGTCGTTTCTTCCTCTGTAACATTGAATGGGTGTTTTCGTTATCATATCTATAGTCCATGTCCCGTCGCTGGTATATGGACTGGGACGTGGTCAGGGGCAGTCGGGTGTTCCGATCGAGAGGATCTCCAATTGTGTTGCGTTCTTTGTCGACCATAGTACGGAAATCCTTGAACTATTCTCAGGTTCAATGAAGTAGGAGTTTCCAATAGGCGAAACCCCTAAGCAAGCTACAACCTTCATCAACCGGTTCACGGAAGTGAAAGGTGAATTTTCCCAATCTGACTTTCGAGTGCCATGATGGATGTACCCGATAACAACCTCTTGATCGGCGAAGATAGTCTGCTTTATCCTCAAGAAAATGGAGGAACCACTGCTCCAGTGTGGATTATATCACGTTGTCAAGGCCGTGTGTTATGGAATTACCGTGAGTCATTATAACTTCTTTGTAATTCTTGAGAAGTGCAATCCAAATACTTACACATTTTTACTCTAGCGAAAAAAATGGGATTCGCTCTTCATGAGATGTTCAAAATCTCAGGGTTGTCCTTGGAGGATTTACTGTATGAGGAGTACATCCCCAGTACTGAAGAACTGCATTTACTGAAGAGGGATCCTTCTCAAGTGTATGAGACCTACTGGGAGGTCTTGTGCCATTTTCACTTTGCGCTCAAGTGACCGGATGGAGGTCTAGAGGAATTAAGTAGATATTGTGGGCTAACTACCGCTTTCATGGTTTAGGAGAAAAACCAGGCTTAGTATCTCAATTGGCAGCCAGAACTGGCACTGAGATCACAGAGAGGATTTCTGAATCAGTAACCTCATATACAACAGAGTCAAAGGAGGACACATTCGAGCCTGATGTGTTTGATTTTATTTTCTACCATTAGGCCAAAATTCGCATCTCGGACAATGCCTTACTGGCGTTATATCTGACGTTATGGTTAAAGTGGTATGTTGTGTCACCCTACCTCATGAAGTCATTACTGCTAATGGAGTTTACCCTATTGTTCTTCTTGCCTATGGCCGGTCTCTCGGCATGCTCTCTGCTATAATTGGTTGTCATCAGAGCGGGCTTCGAGTTTTGTGTCGATGTTTTTGTAATGTAGTAGTTGAGGAAGACAAGGAGGGCAATGTGATTGTCGGTCTGGATGGTAAGCCCAAGATGAAGATACAAATCCTTATATAGAGTTGCGTTACATGTACCTCATGGTATGGTACAGCATGCATGACCATCTCAGATGTAAGCAGTGCAATCATTTGAGGATTCCATATCATTTATCAAGCGACTAGAGCATTCAGGTTGGAATGGTTAGTACATGCTAATGATCGGGCAAATTCTTCAGAGCAATATGAATACCAGTTGGTGAGGTTCTTCCCTGATTTCCCAGGAGCTTCATACGGGGAACGATTTTTTAATCACCTTGTGCTGATAGATTCACCACTCTCTCATCTGGGGTTTTCTGGTGGTTGATCAACATTCACCCTAGATATATGATCTTCTGACAAAGGAATGTTTGTACAATATACGGGCAGAAAATTTGAAAATGTATATTGCAAAGTTTCCTTCAATCAATGAAAAATTACAAAGATTCAAATTCCAACTACAAGAGAGAGAAGACACTCAGGCTCATATCTTCTCTTTGTTTAAGGTTGGGTTCTTTGTGTAGTGTTGGAAAGTGATTCTTGTTTTTTGTTGACCGGGGTGAACGTCAAGCTCTTCTGAAACTCTTCTCCTTGGATTACAGATGGAGTGGCGCAGCTCCTATCAATGATATCTCAAAGAGACTTAGGCAATAACTTGAAACTCAGCAAGTTGGTAGAAGAGTTGAAACTCTTTTATAAATCTTTCTCAGCTGAAAAATTCCCGACCCCTCTTCAATAGCGACTCTAGCTATTTATAGGGGTTCCTCCCCTAGAAACCCTCCATATTGGGGTTTACTCCTTTCATTACATAGACAATACTTGACCCGATTTTGGGGGTAGTTATAACAGACGCAGGGCTCCTCTCCAATTGAACTAAGGCTTGAGCTCTGTGTTTAGCCGTTGAGGTAATGCTGGACACGGGTCTTGAGCTTCGCATTTTAGGTGTTGCGGTGGTGTTGAAACGTGAGCCTCCAACTCTGTATTTCTTCATTGATGTGGTATTAGACACATGCCTCGAGCTTCGCATTTGAGACGCAGCTTCAAGCTGTGTGCCTGAACACTGAAGTGGTACTGAGACACAAGCTTTGAAGTCTACGTCTTGGCATTGCAGCGGTGTTGATACGCAAGCTTCGAGCCTCCCGTCTTAGCCTAGCACGGGTGGCTTTGATTAGCCTCGTGTCTGAAGCATGGACTCTGTTTATCTGATAAATTGTCTTCAGTGATTTTTAGACAGTCTATAGAACCCCTCCAAAATTTTTGAAACTTCACTATTGACTGGAACGGGTTTTGAAATACTTTGGACTTTCCTTTTGGTAGCAAGCTCTCAAGACTGAGCTGGCAATCTTCTGAGAGATTTTGAGCTCGATCGATCTTCTGGATTTTGTTTTTGTGAGTGTACTGTTAAGCTCTTTGAAGCCGCCAGAGATAATTATCGTGAGTGTCTAGATACGCAGTCCAGACCTCATCAGTACTCTGAGTTCATTGTCGGTGTACTGTTAAACTGAGAAAAATTGCCAACTGCTTTTGTCAGTATACTGTTAAACTGATTGCAGAAGTAGAGACTGAACACAAGTCTGTGAATATAAAGGTCGTGTTGCGGACCTTGTCTGAGATAGAAGAGACGCGAACATCGAGTAGAGACGCGACTCTCATTGTATTGAAGAGACGCGGTTCTGTTAGAGTTAAGACCAGCTCTCTTGTTATACCCAAATGTGAGCTTGAGAATACTGAAGAGATGCAGCCTTTGTATTGGAGACGCGGACTTTTCCTTGC
Source organism: Agave tequilana (assembly GCA_038442645.1). Taxonomy (NCBI): domain Eukaryota; kingdom Viridiplantae; phylum Streptophyta; class Magnoliopsida; order Asparagales; family Asparagaceae; genus Agave; species Agave tequilana. The sequence continues at coordinate 82,757 of JAVJIF010013698.1, forward strand.
TGAAGAGGCGCGACTATATTAAAGTTGAGACGCAATTCTCCTGTTTTACCCAGATGCGGTCTTCGAAGTGAAGACGCTGTTCTTAGTTTGTTGAAGTGACGCGGACCTCAAAGTGAAGGTGAATAATCTATGATTTTGCATCATTACATCGCATTTTCCTACCGATTTATGAATAAAATGATGTTTCTCACCTGTATTTGGTCTATTTTGCAGATAATCAAGAGTCTAGGGGCAAAGCAGTAATAAGAGCCTAATTAAACTAAATTTTGGGTAATTAATCTCATTTCTTGAAGAGCAAGTTAGAGAGCTTCTAGAAGACAAATTGAATCTAGAAATTAGGGACGAATCTGAAGAAATCTGGATTCAATTCACCCAAAACTAGAGATAATCAGGAGTTCCTCCCAGCTAGACGAAACCATGGACCGAAACCAGGGACCTAAGTCCCTGGTATTGCGAGTGATTAGTCTCTAAATATGCATATTTCATATCACATCTTCACATTTATTAAATATGAAATTCTGTTAATAACACCTCTCTTGTATGTTTCTAGGTCCATGGCATGAAATGAAGAAGAAGCCCAAAATCCCATTTATTTGGTGATTTAAAGCCTACATATATAGCCATTGACTCTTGAGGGTGAATCTGTCAAAACTGGGTGCCTATATCCAGAAACTAGGAGGTACAGCAGATAGGGGGACGAACTAACATCACGTGGCAGGCGGCGCCATGCGCGCGGGACGCCTTTATGACCGTGAAAACGCTATCATAGCCGCATTACTGCGGCCATACCTTGGAGCTGCGCATCGTGATTTGACGCCGTGCGGCTCCGTACACTCTCCCTGGTGCCTCCTTTTGCCGATAAATTGCCCAGTATTTTCAGAACGAAAGGGAGGAGTTTTAAGGGCTGTTTCTTCTCCATGTATGTAGTTTTTAGAGTAGTTTCTTCTCTTTAGTTTAGGTTAGTATTCTTCTTCTTTCTCTTTTGTATTTTTCATTTCTTATAGATCTTGTAATAGAAAAGAGAGTAGTACATAGGATGAAAGCAAGAGTTCGTGTAATGAAAAGTGATAATCTATAAAAGGTTCTCTATTTATCTCTTACTATTTTTTTCTCTCTAACTTTTTTACATGCTTAGCTAATTTTTTTCATGATAACTAACTACTAATCACTAACTTGCTTACTCCTTACTGATAATCCACATGAATCTAATATCCCCTACTTAGCTTTGCTCTTACAAGAGTCATTGATGGCTCATGATGATAGATTCTAACACTCTAATATTAACTCTCTAACAAGGTAACATTATTTTATCCCATACTTGCTCTTGTTTAGTTTGATGGTTTAAGTATAGGTTGCACTTGTTTGTTGAGTTTAAATGTGACGAGTTATCTTTTGGCTCATGCTTGAAAACGCTCTTGAATCAAGGACTAGTGATAGATAAGGATACATGTAAGGCAAGCATCACTAAGAGCTTAGTATGGTTAGTGGAGCCATTAGTAGTTAGTAGCCATGAGTTTTTCTTTCTTTTTTACTTTGTTTTAAAAATAATTTCAAAAGCCACAAATATCTTCTATTCTATGTTCCACTTCTTCGTGTCACCGTACTCTTCTCTTTTCATTTTTTATTTTATTTTCTTTTCATTCTTTAAAATATAGAAGTACTGTTAACACGCACGTGAATACACCAGTAAAGCTTCTATCACTTTTTGTCCCTGTAGATTCGAGCTGTTTAGCCTTTATGCTATAATGGAAGTATTGAGGAAGTTAAAGGACGCACTTTGAAATTGTGATTTCAAAACACCCTTTTTGGGCACAGTTTTTCCCTGATCAATTTTGGTGTCATTTGTTGGGGATGAGAATGGTTTGATCTCACATTTTTGTTACTTTTCTTCTTTATTTTTGGTATGTAGGTCAAATTTTTAGTATTGCAGAAGTCCACACTTGCCTTTGTGTGGTTGGGTAAATTCTTGTA
>JAVJIF010013699.1:0-109769 GCA_038442645.1 Agave tequilana
CTATTTAGAGTTTTTCCTCCACTTGATTTAGAGCAAATATTTCAATCAAAGGAGAGATTTATCAAGAGTGTTTAAAAGAATTTCTTGAGTTTTTCCTCCACCATCTCAATCCTTGTTTTCTCACACATACACTTGAGCTATCCATTGCTATTCATCTTATAGGAGTGTTATTGTGAGAGGATTTTAGGTGATCAAGAGTTGTGATCACCAAAGTTCTACTTTTGTTCTTTGAGGAGACGGGCAAGTGTGCTCGTGATTGTTTCGGGTCCTAGTGTGGACTTGGTGTTTCGGGTTCGGGTGCGAACTCCGTGTTTGAGGTGCGGCCTCGGCGAGCTTAGTGATCTTGCGGTGTGTACGGACTAGGGAGTCCGAGGGCTTGTAGTTGTCGCGGCACCGAGGAGAGATCCATTGGATCTTGCATAGTGGAAATCCTTCGTGTGTCGAAGGCGGGATGTAGAGCAAGTGTGCTCGAACCTCGAAACATACCCTTGTGTTTGCGATTGCTTACTCTCTCTCTCTCTCTCTCTCTTTGTCTCTTTTATCTTGCATTCATTTATAGTGTTTTATATTTACATGCTTGATATATTGTGTTGCTCATTGATTTATACTTACTTGGGTTGTTTGCTAACACTTGTACTTAACCAAGAGAGCCAACGCGGCACCTCAACCCATTCAAGGGAATCTAGAGGAGTTTGTCCAGAGCCCTTCACGGGAAATTCGGCAACACTCTTGTGTTATACATAGTGTTTAGTGTAAATCCATACATGCTCATGAAAACATACTTATGAGAAATATTTTAAAAAATGGTGATGTACAGTAATGTGTCATGGCATTATGAAATTTCCAATTAAGCTCAAAATTCCTTAAAACAATGAAATTATTAAAATTATTTAATTTTCAAGGTATATGTATGTCTTATACAAACTAAAGCATACATACATATCCAAAACACAACGAGTCCACAAAATATATGCATTAAGGCACGTGGCTCAAAAAGGATGTATTGTATAATCAATAGTTTGAATGAGATGGACATATACATGAATTAAACATCAACATGAGAACATGAAAAACTAAATTTCTATTAAAACAAATTTCATTTCAAGGCATATGTATGATTTTCAACAAAAAAAGTATACATACATATCCTTAAACACAATTTAGTCCATATATATATTTTGCATGAAAGGCAAATGACTCAAAGGGTATACATGTATAACTTAAGGTTTGGCAAAATGCACATATACATGAAATGTAAAACACATGATCTACAAAACAAATCCAAATGGGAATATAAGTTTTGAATGCATAAATCATCAAAACTAGACTATACTAGCACATCTAATGGGTTCAAATAAGCAATCAAGTCCAAACATATATAGATTTATTTGTGCCCACTATATGCACAAGTATAAATCCTAATCTTAATGAAAACTAACATCTAAACATGTAATCACACATGAAGCATAAACAAAGATATAAATCAATCATGATAAGCATAAACATGATCATTATGTAAATCCACATGTTATTAGATTTATGATGTACATGATAGCTAATCAAATACGAGAACACAAAATAATAATCCATATTAAACATGGGTGTCTCAAATACTATACATGTATGTCAAGAATCTAATTAACATGACATTTTCATACTAATCACTAAACAATGAAACATGCTATAAACAATGAAGATGAAAAGCATGTAAACAATAAATAGGAGTTAGGGATCATTACCAAAACCTAGAAGGCAACTTTCCTTATCTTCAAAACATGATGGTCCTCTCCACCAAAACTTCCCTGAAAGTGATGCATCCAAATTGTTCTCTTTAAGCACGGAACGCATCCACTCCAAGGTACGGCAACTCTCACGTCATGTGAGAGCCCACACCTACATCAAATAAAGGAGGGGTGGTCTTTAGTACCCATATCTTCTTGGGTCCATGGGGTTAGTACCTTCTCTAATCCAAACAACTTATTTGCTAAATTTACATTATATAATCTATCAAAGCAAAATTTAGCAAGGTGGCCCATACGTCCACAATGTGTACAAGTGTACACATGAGCATACATAGTGTGATGGTGTCCGTGAGGAGCATGTGTATGCCGTGGAGGGTGTGCATGAAAAGATGAAACTTGCTTCTTTCGAAACAAGGATTCCAAACGTGTATGACCCAAAACACATTGGCTCAAAGTGGAGCCCAAACATCGACACCCTTCTTAAGCATGGATATATCATTGTTAATCAAGAAGAAGTGTGGCATGCAATGGGTGTGCTAGATGGAACTACCCTAGCATGGCAAACATGTGCATCTATCTTATTTTGCAAAACATCATTTTTCTTTAAACAAACATTTAAATCATTTGAAATAGAAATAATTTTGTTTTTCAAAGCAACATTCTCTTTTAAAAACAAAATCAACTTTCGAAGACAAATTTTCATTTTTCTCAAAAGAGTTTCACAATCATTTTTAGATTTTAAAAACTTATTTTTTTTTAAGTGCAGATCAAGTTGAGATTTTAGTGAATCCCTCTCATTAGCAATCTCCTCTTTCTCTTGCAAAATAATATCAAGTCTAGCAATCAAATTTTTATTTTCATTATTAATGCCTAGACTTTTCTTTTTCAAAACATTATATTTTCAATTAGTTTTTCACAAACAATAGATAGTTCTTCATTCAAAGCATTGGGATCAATATTCTCATTATATGAAGAACTAGCATCATCACAATCTAAGTGGGGTTCCGAAAGTACCTCAAGGGAGTCATTCCCCTTGGACCATCAAGCATTGTGAGTCGGATTCTCCACTAGACTCCTCCTGTTGGATTTGCAATTGAAGCTCGAAGGTGGTTTGGTTGTCAACAAATTCCACACTGCAAAGGCGGAATTAATGTTAGAAACACGTATAAGATGATCTTTAGATAATGTGCTTCTAATGGCCTCAAGGGCTTGTGCATTGCCCCTAAATGATTGCGATTACCAAGATAGCATTTCTTGGTGGCCGCAAGGAAAACATGTAAGCCTAGGGTTTGGAGGTATATGGACATCCTAGTCTTCCAAACAAGAATGTTGGAAGCATCATACATAGGTGGGGTCATGAAGTCCATGGTAAACTATATGTTGCAAACAAGAAAATGCAAACAAGAGATTAGCAAGCAAAGGATCTCACTCCTAGGATGTTAAGCCTAAGTATCTGGAGCGTAGGCTCTGATACCAATTGAAATTCACCTAGAGGGGGGGTGAATAGGTGAAAGTGCTAATCTAGAAGATAAGTGCTCTAAATGCGAAAGCTAATGCAAATTTTGCAACACACTTAATACAACACACAAGTGTAGCTGAATTCCCCGTGAAGGGCTATGGACTAACTCTCTTGATTCCCCTTGAATGGGTTGAGGTGCTATATGAAGCTCTTGTGGTTAAGTACAAGTAAGGCACACACAAACAAGCCAAGCATATAAGGATGATAAGCAATATGAAATAATGCAAGGCAACACAAGCATATGAATGATATGAATGAAGAATAATGCTTTGCACAATTAAAAGAGAGAGGGTTAGAGAGATAACGGATCAAACGCTAACAATAAGATATGTTTCGAGGTTCGAGCCCCTAGCTCTACATCCCCACCTTCACCACCGTGAAGGATTTCCAATCTACTATCTCCCACCGAGGGAACCTCCACCGAGGAGGATTTGTTACAACACAAGGATTACCAAACTCCTCTCTCAATACAAACACCACCTCACATAAGAGGGTAGGCCCTTAGCCAAACAACAACCAATCCACCTCACACTTAAGGGATACAAACAACAACCAACTCCACCTCACCAAGAGGGAGTAAACACCAATCTCCACCTCTACCAAAGAGGGAGCAAACCAAACCTCAACCTCTACCAAAGAGGGAGCACCCAATAATGAAAAGGGTTTACAACTTGGTGGTATCTTTCAACCACAGACAGTCTCTCTTTCTTTCTCTTTTTCACAAAACAAGATCCTAATAGAATAGGATAGGTGATAGCTCAATTGTGGAAAACTAGAATTTAGAAAACAAAAACTCAAAGAAAAATACTTGGGAAAACTCTTGTAAAAGATAGAAATGAGAACCAAAACAAATCTCCCATTTTCTATTTTCTTTGATTTTTTCAAAAAAACTCTAAAACAAATAAGATTGATCTTTTGAAGCTCTAAACCTTTTGAAAACTTGTTTTAAAACACCAGAGAATATAAAAATTTTTTGTAACACCCCGATTATTTAAAATCCTAATTTAATATCCTAATATTTGATTAATGTGACCCGACAGAATTATTTAAGATGATGATTGAACGTGTTTTGTATAAAATAGAATTTTTATTTATTTTAATTTTTATTATGGGGAAAATTTGAAGTGAAATAAATATTTAATAATTTTAATATAGGTGTAAGAATATTTTGGCATGTATATATATGGATATGGAACATGTGTGTATAAATATATACATTGCATGGATGTATTGGAATATTGTGTAAATACAAGATAATACAAGTAAATACCAAGAAAAATACTATAATTATATATTCATAATAGTTAGTGGAAGAGGGTAGGTATGCATGAAGTGGGTAGATGGATGGCTAAGATTTTATTTGGGAATGGTGGAGACATGTGGCATGAGTAGGGACATGTGGCTTCATGAGAGGAAGGGAGAGAAATTCATAGTGCAAATTTTGTTTGGGATGGGGGTTATGTGTAAATGGAGGAATGAAAAAGTTTCCCATCTCTCTCTTTCCTTTCTCAGGCTGAAAGTTACGTTCCCTTTCATCTCTCTAAATTAGGGAACCCTAGAGAGAATTTCTCTCAAGACCCTCTCTCATTCTCATCCAAAAAATTTCAAACCCTAAAAGATCCTCTCTCTCTCTCTCTCTCTCTCTCTCTCTCTCTCTCTCTCGGATCGGGGCGGCCGGCCATGGGCCGCGACGACCGGCCATGGGCCACACCGCCGGCCGGCGGAGCAAGGTGAGGGAGTTCCAAAGTTTTCCTTTTTCCCCTTTATTTTCTTGCAAAATTTGATGATATATCTTTAGATCTCTCGGTATATTGATTGATCTCAAATGAAATTTATAAATTTGTTATGGTTATGATATGAGATTATGAGAAAGAGGATGGGAAACCCTTCGATCTATTTTGATATAATTTTTATATTTCCTTGACAAAAATAAAGTAACTTCATGACCTAACTCATTTTATTCTGAGTAGAGTAATCAAATAAGAGAACTATTAGTTGTGATTTAATTTAGTGAAGGGATTTAAAAACATTTGAAACTAACCCAAAATTTGGGGACATTAGAAATGTGTGCAAATCTGTCCAGTTTTTATGATCTGTAAATTCAGAGGGAGTTCGCCTAGGTATTTGAGTAATAAGTATCATATTATATGTTGTTAGAAAGATAATCAAGTCAGATTTCTAACGATTCTTACCGTATCCCTATTGAAGGTCTGTGTGGAAAGTTATCGTCAAAATACGGCAAGTTGGTCAACACTACTGTGTTGCAGAATTTTTAACCGATCAAGAAGTTTCTGATTATTTTGTATAGTTTTCTTAAATTAAACTTGTCATATAATTTATCATTGGAAAGGTAATTAAGTCTAGTTTCTAGCAAAATTTCTCATATTTTATTTAAATATCTGAAATAAAAGTTATAATAAAAATATCAGTGATTGTTCGAAAGATAGAATCTTTTGATGTATAGAAGTTATCTTGTTATAGTTACCTTCTAATTAACTTATATGATATCCAGATGACTGAGAACCTACTGATACTTGTAGGAAAGAAAGAAAATAGGTAAAGAAAATAAGTTATATATAGCAGTAGACTTTCATTCTTTTCGCCAATTGACAAATAAGAGCGTAAAAGTCTTACTTGCCCTGTTGATCCATAAATTAACCACATGGTTTCGTTGTGACCCACTAGTGATGTTCTTAATACTTAATTAGGATATATGATGTACCAATGAAAAACTCTTTCCCTTTCTATAGGAATTAGGAAAAAACTTTGTAACTTACTTAGACTTGAAATCAGTTTTTCCCACATCACAATCATCAAAGACCATCTATTATTTTTATCGTCTTGAAACTTCATGAGTCCTTCTATGTAGTCTTGAGATTTATATCTATATATATATATATATAGATATTATATATATATATATATATATATATATATATATATATATAATATATATCATGTGTGATAGTTGCACGAGTTGCTCTTATTGAAAGCAGTTTCTTATTCGAGTATCAGAATGCTTGAAAGAATCTAGATATTGAAATAAAGATCGGTAGTAAATTAGAATTGAATTTGTGAAATTGGATATTCAAAATATGATCCGTTCAAGGCGGATAGTTGAGATATATAATTGGAGCACTGCTTCTGATCTTTCGATCTAAGTCACCAGTTGCATTGAAATAAAATTTTGATTGTATAACAACTGTGTAATTAAATTAGAATTTGAATATAATATAGCTAGCGAAGTATGATGATGATTCTATAAGAATAATACTCATAAATTAATGTGTTAGTTAATAATCATAAAATTTTTAGTAAGATCGATAGTGGAATAGATTATCAATGAGTAGTGTGACACTAAGCCGAATGTATATATATGAGACACACAAGATTTGGATTAAGTAGTCGGTTACATCATTAAGGAGTATGGACGTGGGTGTGTGTATAGTACTTGTACATATACTCTTGTTTTACATCGTAGAACCATATATATATATAGTTGATACCTTGTTATGATTGCTTATTGATTGTTATGCTGGATGACTAGTGGGCTACTATTATGTTCAAGACATGCTAAGACTTTAATCACAGATAAGTAGTGAAGTCAATTTCATGCCCAAATATCCAATATGTGAATGAAGAATCATAACTAGATAAAAGAACTAATCGTATAAAGAACGAGTATCGAGAATGTAACTGATGCGTCGTAAATGAATGAGAAGTGTAAGTAGTATGTATGTTTGAATACGTGCATATATTTGTTAGTTACACGAACTTGACCATGTGTGACACATCAATGACATGATTGGTGAATGGAAAAAGTATATCACAACACAACAGGCACTGTGTGTGTTACCTTGATAGTTGATGTATATGTTATGTGTATGTAATGTGTAAGTATGTCGTGTTATTCTCATGTAAATGTAGGAAGGGACCAGCGGGAGCTGGTAGGTGTGAAGACGGGGTATGATATTGTGTGTGTTAAATGTAGGAAGGGGCCAGCGGGAGCTGGTAGGTGTGAAGACGGGGTATGATATTGTGTGTGTTAAATGTAGGAAGGGGCCAGCGGGAGCTGGTAGGTGTGAAGACGGGAATAATATTGTGTGTGTTAAATGTAGGAAGGGGCCAGCGGGAGCTGGTAGGTGTGAAGACGGGGTATATATTGTGTGTGTTAAATGTAAGAAAGGGCCAGCGGAGCTGGTAGGTGTGAAGACGGGGTATGAGATGGGTCGTGTGTCATGAAATAAGATGTGCTTATTAAATTGAATAGTGTTATATGCTTGTCCTTTATGCATGACTGTGAAACTCTGCTTTATTACAAGAGATAATGAAATATTATATGATGGGTGAAAGTTCAAGGGTTAATCCATGCAGTACTTGAATGGTGATATGATATACAACATATTAGTATATTTTATAATATATGTACCATCTGGGTTAACTTACTGTGATTGATGTACCGTCGTGTATAGTGTATATATTATGTATACACGAATGAATCTGGTAATAAAATAAGTCACTAAAGTAAGGTGTTCGATACAACTCATAACCTTATAAAATCAGTGCAGAGATTTAAGTTGTACAGTCATTGGTCGAAAGAGTCAAGTCATTTTGACAAACTATAGTGATAGTCGGGGCGACTGTTTAGGTTGGTATAATTATTTCTCTCTTTATTTCATTTTTTTTTCGCCTCGCCATTTGAAGAAAAACATGCTTCCTTTTATTTTGACATGTATATCATATTCCTAATTCTCTTTTACTCTCCTCACTGAGCTGTTGAGCTCACCCCCCCACAGATTATTATTTTTTTCAGGTTATGGTAAGGCGAAGGCTCAATTTAAGTTTCAAGCGCTTCGTTGGAATTCTGTTATATAGAGCAGTTTTGGAGTTGTAATTGTATTTGTAAAACTTCATATTGTATTGTTTACATTCTTATTGATGCTAATTATAGTATAAGTTAGATGGCTAAAATCTTAATGAGTTGGAGTTATAAATAATTTAGTGTTATATGGTGGATGCCGAGAAGGAGGCTCTGAATGTCGAGAGGGGTACTCTCGAGCATATGATTCTTTTATTTTCATATAAGTAGGCGATGTCAAGCCGAAATTGTAATTAGAGAATAAGTATGCCGTCGTGAGCTGAAATATTATTATGATGGTATGGGCAGTTATTGACTTTAATTTACATGTTTGAATTGAGAAAAGTAGGCGGATGTTGGCCGAAATTATTGTGGATAAAATTGTATATTTGGTTATATCATATTTACAAAGGAAGTGCTACCAATTTTTTTTTATATAGATTGGGAGGTGATTATGATAATTATCAGTTAAAAGAATGTTTATGTTAATTGAGGATCTAAAAACTGGGACCGTTACAGTTGGTATCAGAGCTCAGGGTTTTCGCATAATGATTTGACCTAGAGCAGGTATAGTAGGAAGATGATGATTGATAGAACTGGTTGCTATGTTTGAATTGTATGCTTGTGCGTTGTATGTATATGAATGTGTTGTTTGATATGGGTAGTTTAAGGGGGTAGGAGTTCTTACGCGTATGATTAATCCCGAAGCACAAGATATTTAGTCATTGCCTTATGTTTGGATTATGGTACCCACATGCCATAATTCGAATGTGCTCTGCTAGGGGTGTGGGCCCTCAGTATGAGCTGCCAGTGGTATGGGACACTGGAGTAAGGGAATGATTAAAATATCAAGCGAGCCAAGATTAATTTGGATCGTAAAGAACATAGTGTAGATGTGATTAGGGGATAATGAATTTTGAGGTGAATAATCGAGAAAGATATTGCATCATAGAAAGATTTTGTGATAAGCAGGAAAAATGCAAAGATTTTATACTTACTCAGGTGCTAAGTTTCGAGGACGAAACTTTTGTAAGGGGGGTAGAACTGTAACACCCCGATTTTTTAAAATCCTAATTTAATATCCTAATATTTGATTAATGTGATCCGACAGAATTATTTAAGATGATGATTGAACGTGTTTTGTGTAAAATAGAATTTTTATTTATTTTAATTTTTATTATGGGGAAAATTTGAAGTGAAATAAATATTTAATAATTTTAATATAGGTGTAAGAATATTTTGGCATGTATATATATGGATATGGAACATATGTGTGTATATAAATATATACATTGCATGGATGTATTGGAATATTGTGTAAATACAAGATAATACAAGTAAATACCAAGAAAAATACTATAATTATATAATCATAATAGTTAGTGGAAGAGGGTAGGTATGCATGAAGTGGGTAGATGGATGGCTAAGATTTTATTTGGGAATGGGTGGAGACATGTGGCATGAGTAGGGACATGTGGCTTCATGAGAGGAAGGGAGAGAATTCATAGTGCAAATTTTGTTTGGCAAGGGGGTTATGTGTAAATGGAGGGATGAAAAAGTTTCCCATCTCTCTCTTTCCTTTCGCAGGCTGAAAGTTACGTTCCCTTTCATCTCTCTAAATTAGGGAATCCTAGAGAGAAATTTCTCTCAAAACCCTCTCTCATTCTCATCCAAAAAATTTCAAACCCTAAGAGATCCTCTCTACTCTCTCTCTCTCTCTCTCTCTTCTCTCTCTCTCTCTCTCTCTCTCTCTCTCGATCGGGGCGGCCGAAGGGTCGGCCGGCCAAGGGCGGCCGCCATGGGCCGCGGCCGGCCAAGGGCGGCCGGCCATGGGGCGCGGCGACCGGCCATGGGCCGCGGCCGGCCGGCGGAGCAAGGTGAGGGAGTTCCAAAGTTTTCCTTTTTCCCCTTTATTTTCTTACAAAATTTGATGATATATCTTTAGATCTCTCGGTATATTGATTGATCTCAAATGAAATTTATAAATTTGTTATGGTTATGATATGAGATTATGAGAAAGAGGATGGGAAACCCTTCGATCTATTTTGATATAATTTTTATATTTCCTTGACAAAAATAAAGTAACTTCATGACCTAACTCATTTTATTCTGAATAGAGTAATCAAATAAGAGAACTATTAGTTGTGATTTAATTTAGTGAAGGGATTTAAAACATTTGAAACTAACCCAAAATTTGGGGACATTAGAAATGTGTGCAAATCTGTCCAGTTTTTATGATCTGGAAATTCAGAGGGAGTTCGCCGAGGTATTATGAGTAATAAGTATCATATTATATGTCGTTAAAAAGATAATCAAGTCAGCTTTCTAACGGTTCTTACCGTATCCCTATTGAAGCTCTGTGTGGAAAGTTATCGTCAAAATACGGCAAGTTGGTCAACACTACTGTGTTGCAGAATTTTTAACCGATCAAGAAGTTTCTGATTATTTAGTATATTTTTCTTAAATTAAACTTGTCATATAATATATCATTGGAAAGGTAATTAAGTCTAGTTTCTAGCAAAATTTCTCATATTTTATTTAAATATCTGAAATAAAAGTTATAATAAAAATATCAGTGATTGTTCGAAAGATAGAATCTTTGATGTATAGAAGTTCTCTTGTTATAGTTACCTTCTAATTAACTTATATGATATCCAGATGACTGAGAACCTACTGATACTTGTAGGAAGGAAAGAAAATAGGTAAAGAAAATAAGTTATATATAGTAGTAGACTTTCATTCTTTTCGCCAATTGACAAATAAGAGCGTAAAAGTCTTACTTGCCCTGTTGATCCATAAATTAACCACATGGTTTCGTTGTGACCCACTAGTGATGTTTTTATACTTAATTAGGATATATGATGTACCAATGAAAAACTCTTTCCCTTTCTATAGGAATTAGGAAAAACTTTGTAACTTACTTAGACTTGAAATCAGTTTTTCTCACATCACAATCATCAAAGACCATCTATTATTTTTATCGTCTTGAAACTTCATGAGTCCTTCTATGTAGTCTTGAGATTTATATATATATATATATATATATATATATATATATATATATATATATATATATATATATATATATATATATCATGTGTGATAGTTGCACGAGTTGCTCTTAATTGAAAGCAGTTTCTTATTCGAGTATCAGAATGCTTGAAAGAATCTAGATATTGAAATAAAGATCGGTAGTAAATTAGAATTGAATTTGTGAAATTGGATATTCAAAATATGATCCGTTCAAGGCGGATAGTTGAGATATATAATTGGAGCACTGCTTCTGATCTTTCGATCTAAGTCACCAGTTGCAGTGAAATAAATTTTGGTTGTATAACAACTGTGTAATTAAATTAGAATTTGAATATAATATAGCTAGCGAAGTATGATGATGATTCTATAAGAATAATACTCATAAATTAATGTGTTAGTTAATAATCATAAAATTTTTAGTAAGATCGATAGTGGAATAGATTATCAATGAGTAGTGTGACACTAAGCCGAAGTGTATATATATGAGACACACAAGATTTGGATTAAGTAGTCGGTTACATCATTAAGGAGTATGGACGTGGAATGTGTGTATAGTACTTGTACATATACTCTTGTTTTACATCGTAGAACCATATATATATATAGTTGATACCTTGTTCATGATTGCTTATTGATTGTTATGTTGGATGACTAGTGGGCTACTATTATGTTCAAGACATGCTAAGACTTTAATCACAGATAAGTAGTGAAGTCAATTTCATGCCCAAATATCCAATATGTGAATGAAGAATCATAACTAGATAAAAGAACTAATCGTATAAAGAACGAGTATCGAGAATGTAACACTGATGCGTCGTAAATGAATGAGAAGTGTAAGTAGTATGCATGTTTGAATGCGTGCATATATTTGTTAGTTACACGAACTTGACCATGTGTGACACATCAATGACATGATTGGTGAATGGAAAAAGTATATCACAACACAACAGGCACTGTGTGTGTTACCTTGATAGTTGATGTATATGTTATGTGTATGTAATGTGTATGCATGTCGTGTTATTCTCATGTAAATGTAGGAAGGGGCCAGCGGGAGCTGGTAGGTGTGAAGACGGGGTATGATATTGTGTGTGTTAAATGTAGGAAGGGGCCAGCGGGAGCTGATAGGTGTGAAGACGGGGTATGATATTGTGTGTGTTAAATGTAGGAAGGGGCCAGCGGGAGCTGGTAGGTGTGAAGACGGGGTATAATATTGTGTGTGTTAAATGTAAGAAAGGGGCCAGCGGGAGCTGGTAGGTGTGAAGACGGGGTATGAGATGGGTCGTGTGTCATGAATAAGATAAGATGTACTTATTAAAATTGAATAGTGTTATATGCTTGTCCTTTATGCATGACTGTGAAACTCTGCTTTATTACAAGAGATAATGAAATATTATATGATGGGTGAAAGTGCAAGGGTTAATCCATGTAGTACTTGAATGGTGATATGATATACAACATATTAGTATATTTTATAATATATGTACCATCTGGGTTAACTTACTGTGATTGATGTACCGTCGTGTATAGTGTATATATTATGTATACACGAATGAATCTGGTAATAAAATAAGTCACTAAAGTAAGATATTCGATACAACTCATAACCTTATAAAATCAGTGCAGAGATTTAAGTTGTACAGTCATTGGTCGAAAGAGTCTAGTCATTTTGACAAACTATAGTGATAGTCTGGGCGACTGTTTAGGTTGGTATAATTATTTCTCTCTTTATTTCATTTTTTTCGCCTCGCCATTTGAAGAAAAACATGCTTCCTTTTATTTTGACATGTATATCATATTCCTAATTCTCTTTTACTCTCCTCACTGAGCTGTTGAGCTCACCTCCCCAGAGATTATTATTTTTTTCAGGTTATGGTAAGGCGAAGGCTCAATTTAAGGTTTCAAGCGCTTCGTTGGAATTCTGTTATATAGAGCAGTTTTGGAGTTGTAATTGTATTTGTAAAACTTCATATTGTATTGTTTACATTCTTATTGATGCTAATTATAGTATAAGTTAGATGGCTAAAATCTTGATGAGTTGGAGTTATAAATAATTTAGTGTTATATGGTGGATGCCGAGAAGGAGGCTCTGAATGTCGAGAGGGGTACTCTCGAGCATATGATTCTTTTATTTTCATATAAGTAGGCGATGTCAAGCCGAAATTGTAATTGGAGAATAAGTATGCCGTCGTGAGCTGAAATATTATTATGATGGTATGGGCAGTTATTGACTTTAATTTACATGTTTGAATTGAGAAAAGTAGGCGGATGTTGGCCGAAATTATTGTGGATAAAATTGTATATTTGGTTATATCAATATTTACAAAGGAAGTGCTGCCAATTTTTTTTTTTTATATAGATTGGGAGGTGATTATGATAATCTATCAGTTAAAAGAATGTTTATGTTAATTGAGAATCTAAAAACTGGGACCGTTACATTTTTGCTCTTCAAAATCTTAGCCAAACCCTAAAAAATGGGGTTTAAATAGGCCAAACCAGAAACTAGCCGTTAGGCTGATCTGTCAGCTTGACAGGCTAGCGGTCGGCCGGCCGGCCGACCGCCAACGGTCAAAATCCCGACCGTTGGAGCAACCCGGTCGACCGCCCGGCCGACCGAAATAAACAAAGAGCACTGCTCTCAGGTCCGGTCGGCCGCCCGGCCGACCGTCCTGTGACTGCCAAATGTGTACAAGCTTGTGCACGTCGGTCGACCGCAAGGGTCAACCGCCCTTGGTACGATCGACCCGTGCGGTCAGCCGTCCTGGCCTGTCAGCCACTGTTCTAGGACAGAAAACACATATTAAAATATTTTAAAAATCTTTTAAGTCTTTTTAAAAATACCCAAAATAATTTTATCATTTTCCATTGATACATAAACATGTGATAAAAAGTTTGGCTCAAATATCAATCAATATGAACTATTTTGTGTCTTATCATTTTTACCAAAAATCAAACATGTATTTTTATCAAACTTGGATTTTTCAATACATGAATAGGAAAGTCAAAATAAGTTTGTTTAAAAGTTAAGCATGCATGTATAGAATGAAACAATTATACATATATCAATTAAACTTGTTTTGATCAACTATTCATGAAAACCGAAAACCAAACATAAAACGTGTGTGTTTGTGCACTTGAGCATATCAACTATACTAAGCTTTACAAATGAATCTAAACACACTATCTAAACTATGGATATTTAAGTCTTCTTGATGATCTCCATCTTCAAGTAGACCCGATCTAAAACTCCATCCATGGGCTAGGCAATGTGTGATCTTGAAGCTTGAGCCCTGGAATCACTTGTGAAGCTTCCAAACACCTCTTGTTGAAGCTATCACCAAACTAACATCTTGTTATAAGATCTGAGACTAAAAACACAAGAATATTAGTAAACATAACTACATGAGTTAATCATCATCAAAACTAGGGTGGAAGGCCTTTAGGCCAACAGCTGGTTTTTCACCATGAGTTTGAGGAGGTGTTAAGAGTAGTATCAGTATTAGAATCTATATTGCATTAAAACAATATTAGGAATAGAGGTTTCTTATTATTCTTGATTAGTATTAGAATTTCTCGTTATCAATTGTATTCCTATATTATAATATATATATATATATATATATATATATATATATATATATATAATTATATATATACTTGTATCCTTTCAAAAGGAGTTGATCCCGGATCCTTCCCACTCAAAATCAACCCTCCAACATTCGAATACAAGATCCACTCCGTTGAAGTTGATCTATACTATTTCAAGTATCTATAAACCAAAAATCAAGTGTTTTAAATACTTTTTGCCCATCCATCAAGCGACGCAAAATGGACGGCCGAAAGTAGTGAGTTGGTTAGATCTATGTCTTTAGACATACAAATTCTCGATCCGGCCATTTCATTATGATCTAAACATTAAAAACCCCTATAAACTAATTTTTGTTAGATTTCAAATGTTCTACACCGTTAAACTAACCAACTCACTATTTAGGCCGTCCGTTTTTCCCCTACTTGATGGATGGGCAAAAAGTATTTAAAACACTTGATTATTGGTTTATAGATACTTGAAATAGTATAGATCAATTTCAACGGAGTGGATCTTGTATTCGAATGTTGGAGGGTTGAATTTGAGTGGGAAGGATCCGGGATCAAATCCTTTTGAAAGGATACAAGTCTATATATATATATATATATATATATATATATATATATATATATATATATATATATATATATATATATAATATATATCTGGGCATTGCCCTCATTAATGATATACAATTCAGTTTTCCTTCTTCAATATTGTAACAACTACAATTGAAAGGAAAAGTTGTAAGTGGAATAGGGAAGGAAGATGAGAAAAATGTAGGAATTTGAGATTTATGCAAGTATATTTTTCGGTATTTGATTGTAATGTGGAAGTGTTAGTGGAAAAATATATTGTATTTTTCAGTGTTTGGTTAGTAATATTATAGTGGTCGGATTTTGGTCTACGCCAGGATCGCGGTCGTGTCCTTTCCCATCAAGACCTATCAGCAAAACATCTTCCCAAGGCACCGTTCTGCAGTTCCCATGGTTGAATTTTATTCTACTCCAGGATCGCGATACATGTCCCTTCCCATTAAGACCTCCCAGCATAACATCTCCCCGAGGCACTGTTCCACAATCCCTGTGGTCGACTCTTCCTTTCAAGAATTCATTGCCCTTAGAACTCCTATATCCCGAGCACATTCTTGAGCGCCACTCAATCGTTCCCAAGTCACACTTTCTTTCGAGGGTATCGCCACCCCGAGGTCGATTCCTCCCGCTCTGAGCAAAATAGCTACAGTAACCAAACTTGTTAATCTTCGCCCTCCATTCAGCAAGCAGAATTTCCTTGATTCATGGAGTTAGTTGCGGCGCTTAATCATCACCTGTTTTGAACATTGCAACACATCCTACTCTAGCCCGAATGGTTACAGGAATCACTCCTAATAATCAAAGGCACAATTCGAGCAATAACGAGAAATCCTAACGTGCCAATCATGTGGTTATTGATATTCACATGATCTGTACTGTAAGTTATGGAGATCTGCATGATCTGGATCAATCTAGGGATTTCGATCCAGCCAAGTTAATTCCAATCATATAAATCAAAATTAAAGATTGTAAACAGAGAGATCTCTGCTAAGTTCATTGCAACTTCTCGCAAATTGTGAATTCTCTCTTTTCTTCCTGTGGCTTTTTTAAATTGGGTTTTTACATAAAAATCATGTACCTTTTCTTGTTCACTGTGTTCAAATCTTTGTGCTACCTTCATTCCTCGTGGTATGAAATTGATCGCTCGTCATGTCAGAAATCTCCACCACATTTTGGTGCTTTCATTGAGATCACTTTTACGAATTGAGTGTAGATAAATTCCTCTGCAGAATTTATTTCTACAAACGTGAAAATGGAAGTGAAAAGTTGACCATAAAATTAAAAGCAAAATATTATAAATTCCTCGCGCTTCGAAAATAAATTTAAAAGTAATTTATTTATTTTCCCCGCCCATTAGAATTAAACGCGTGGTCCAACGCTGACCACTTTTCCGATGCTCCTGAGCACGTGACCTAAAGCTTCGCGCTTATCCCCTTTGAACTCATCTGAGCCGCCCATCTGTTCCCTTGGTCTCCCAATCTAATCAAGTAGAGCTCGAGTTAGAACAAATCTGTTGCTAATAATCAAATAATAGACATGCTCTCATCTCTGCCAACTTCCAGGAATCCTGCGGACAATTTACGCGGGACCACGCGTCGTATTCCCCTCCCGTGACGACACGTGTCTGACAAAAATTTTCTTTTGACCCTGGTGGGGACACAGTAATGTAGGTAATTTAGAACTAATTAAAAAATTAGTAGCGGGTTAAACACATCACAGACAACAAAATTCTAAACAATTAAGCAGTTCATTAATTTAATAGCTTGCTTCACTGTTAGAGGATTCCTATTAATTTGTTCTTTGTGAGACAGAATAGAGATGTGTTTTCTTCAGTAAAGACAAAATAAAGATCTATATGTTCCCAAATGAGTCAAAAATTCGATTTCCTTCTTATATTATGAAGAATCTGAGCAAATTTTAAGTTTCGAGGTAATTCAGATCAAAAATTAAGCTTTTGTTTTGAATGTTGAGGGTGATGTTAGATATTTTGTGCAAAAAATTGATTTTTCAAAATATAAAATAGTTTTAAGCTATATGTATGTCATTTACATATATTGTAACATTAAATCCTTATCATACTAAAATGCTTTAGCTAATAATTCTTCCCATAAATACAAGTTAGTAGGATATGGGTTAGGTATGGTTAATGCAACAAAGACCTTTGACTTCTTACATTGAATCTGAACACAAAACTCTTACAATCCCTCATTATGAGTTGATAATCCTTTGGGTTTCCCTCATTTAGTGATTATAACCCTTCAGCTTCTTTTATTAAAGGGATTAATGGTCATTGGCTACATTCATTAAATCAAGACATAATCCTTTGGCTTTTTCTCATTATGAGTTGGTGACTCTTGGGCTAGATTCATTGAATCTTGACAAGCCCCTTGAGCTACCTTCATTAAGGATGATGATCCTTGAGTTACTAGTGGAGTCCTATAAATAGGCTCCCTTGTAGTTCATTTGGAATATGACAAAAATTAGAAGGAGATCACCTGAAAAGTAAGAGTGTGTTCAGTTGTAAGTAGAGCTCTATCCTGCGTTAGATCGAGGAGGTCACTTGCCTCTTCAGATCAAAGAGATCGCCGAAGAATCTGGTTGGTGCACACTAGAGTTCTTCAACTACTGCTCCTGGGATCAAGTTAGCTTTAGGATCCTTGCACCGGAGTAAGCCACTTATTGCTTCAAGCACAGTGTTCAAGGGCGCACAACAACTTTACTACTCGGGAATACTCTAACATCAGTGTCGCCTTCTCGGAGTCACTCCGTAATTCGGGTACACTCCGATCTCGTGTTACAATTTAGAAAGGCTAAAGGAAAGTCCTCTTCTATCTAATCTGTATTTCCCATTTTGTTCCAACAGGTGAAATGTAGAAGACTTTCCTGTTCTGTTTGGTAAATAAACCCTTTATATTATTGAATTAAAAAAGACAATCTTCTTGTACTATCAAATTCAATAGAAAACACTACCGTATTGAAGTATTTTGTAATTCGTATTGAATCTAAGATTTTTTGAATCTAAGTATTCAATCAGGATTGTGCCAATACAGAAATGGGAGAAAAAACACATCTCATGTACTTCAGAGAAAGAATGACTCGTCTCTGGTTTTTGAATGAATTCGAGTTGAAACTGTTGGAAAGAGGGAGATTTGTACTGAGGAAGATGACCCAGACCGTCAAGGGATTGTCGAGGAAGTCGGCGACAAGAGACGACGGAAGAAACAGCAGCAAAAACAAGCAGCAGCAGCAAAACAGGTTCTCCGGTCGACCGGGCCGGTCGACCGGACGTGCACAACGTGCACAGGTCTAGGCGGTCGACCGGACCGGTCGACCGCAGGAGCCTGACTGACAAGGCCCAACTCTCTGTTGGAATCGGTCGACCGGACCGGTCGACCGGTAGAAGGGTCGGTCGACCGGTTCGGTCGACCGACAGTCGGGTTTGGGCTGAAATCTGCAGTTCGGAAACCTGTTGTATTTAAGGGCTGCTAGGGTTTTCAAAGTAGGTAATCTTGGAGGTAATCTTGTAGAAAAACCTGCGAAATTAGGAGGCTTAGGGTTCTCTTGTATTGAGAGAGGCTAAGATCCATTGTAATCATCTTCCCAAATAAAAATCTCCCCTTTGATTGCCCCGAGGACGTAGGCACGTTGGCCGAACCTCGTTAGATCTTGGTGGTTTGCGATTGTGCTTCTTCTAGTTGTGATTTCATTGTTTTGATTGAGATCAGGTTGGATCCTCTAAGGGTTTTGTCTGTCGAGCACAACAAGTGGTATCAGAGCTCAAGGTTACGCTTGGGATATTCTGAAGATTCGAAGGGCTCCAGAACTGATCAGGTGGAGATCGTGTGTCGATCTCAGGTCAGAGGCATTGGTGTTCAAGGAGATCGTGTGTCGATCTCAGGTGGACGCAGGGAGGGCTTGTTGAATCAGGGGTGGAATAGATCTGGTGAGAAACTCAAGCTAGGGTTTCAAGGTAGAGGTAAAAAATCACTTTTTTATCTCAGAAATAGATCTATTTTGCAAGTATTTGATCTTCCGCATAGTTAGAGGGTCAAGGAAAGGATCTCAATGGCAGAGGAATCTAAGTCTGTTAAAACAATGAACAACTCCAGGATTGATGTTGTTAAGTTCAATGGAACTAACAATTTCGGGATGTGGAGGTGTGAGGTTATGGATGCATTGAATGCACAGAACCTCGAGGACACGCTCCTATTGGAGAAGAAGAAGAACACAACCACGAGGAGGAATGGGCAAAGATGAATAGATCGGCATGTGGCTTGATTCGTTCATGCTTGGCACAGGATATCAAGTACCTTGTGCAACATGAGGCGTCGGCAAAGAAACTGTGGGAAACCCTAGAAAAGAAGTACCTGACCAAGAGTGTGGAATCACGGCTGCAGCTTAAGAGTAAGCTGTATTTGTTCAGGATGCAGAGGGGGAGCACAGTGAATGAGCACATAAACCGGTATACGAAGATTCTCACAGATCTGATGAACGTGGATGTCAAGGTAGAAGAGGAAGACAAGGCAGTCATTCTCCTGAAACTCGCTCCCACCGGAGGAGTATGAGACATTCACCATGACGTTTATCAATGGTAGACAAACTTTAGTCTATGATGAGGTGTCGTCCGCATTGATGAGCTATGAGACAAGGAAGAATGAGAGACATTCTGGTCAGTCAAGCTCAGTGGCGGAGGCATTGGAGGTGAGAGGCAGAAATTCATCAAGGAAGGGTAGAGAGATGGGTGGAAGATCGAAATCCAGGCCGGGATTCAAAGACCTCAAAAGAAATCAGTGCATTTTCTGTAGAGAAATTGGGCACTGGAAGGTAGACTGCCCAAAGTTCAAGGAAAGAAGAAGGAGTCGAATGCTGAAGCAAATCTATCGAAGGTGACGAAGACTCAGAGGAGTAGTTCACAGGCAGATGGAGAAGATTCAGACTCTTCGGGATTCTCTTTTTCAGTCAGTTCTCCCAGTGTTAGTAACTCATACAAAGATGAGTGGATTATGGATTCAGGAACAACATACCATGCATGTCCAAACAGGAGCTGGTTCACCAGTTTTTGAAAGCTGGAAGGTTGCTCAGTTGTGATGGGTGATGATCACTCATGTAGCATGGAGGGTGTTGGTACAATCCCAATCAGGATGTTTGATGGGATGGTTTGGGAGTTGACAGGTGTGAGGTATGTACCTCAGATGAAGAGAAATTTAATCTCTTTGGGAACTTTGGAAGCATCGGGCATGATGATATCGGTTCGAGATGGCGATCTCAAGATGATCAAGGGCTCGATGGTTGTAATGAAGGGCGTCCGCCGAGGAAATTTATACTACTTGAAGGGTAGTACTATTTCAGATCAGGTGGAGACTTCGAGTACAAAAGATGAGGTTGGCCTGGGGATTCAGCAGGAAAAAGCCGGACAAGAAGAAGAATCTTTGCGAGCTCCTGCAAAGATGAAATCAGAAGAAGGTGCTGCTACCTGCAAGTCAGAAGGTAGACACAGGGTTCTGGACAAGAAGAAGGTGAGTTTTAGCACCAGTTCTCACCACAATGAAGGTCTTCTTGATCGTGTTCACGTGAATGTATGGGGACCTGCTAAGACGACATCGCTTGGAGGTCACAAGTACTTTGTCTCGGTAATTGATTGTTCATCTAGGCAGGTTTGGATATATCCGATGAGACAAAGGGGTGAAGCCCTAGATGTGTTGAGGAAGTGGAGCGGAAGAATGGAGAGGCAGATAGGTAGGAAGGTAAAGGAGCTTCATATTGGCAATGTTGGGAAAGACATTGACCAATTCCTACAGTTTGGACAGAACACAGGAATTGCTACACACTTCTCAACAGGTACAGATGAGTTGGCTAAGGAGTTGGTCCGTTCCTTGCTGAGGAGGTTCGGAAACTATTGTCTAATGCAGGATTGGACAGGTCGCTTTGGACTGAGGCGATTGAGTATGCTAGCCATCTCAAGAATCAAACGACTGCGATAGGAGGTAAAGCTCCATTGGAACATTGGTCGGAAAAGCTCAAGATCACGGTGTGCTGCGGGAATTTGGAAGTCCGGCTTACTTCAGTGCCAAGAATGGCAAGGTGAATCCGCAAGCAAGGAGGTTTGTCTATTTGGGCATCAAGGAGAACAGCTACAGGTTGTGGGATCCCAAGGACAAAAGGATCGTGATGAGCAGGAATGTCACATTTGGAGAGGCTTCAGGGTTGAAGTCCATCGTCTCTCAGCAGGTGGAGAGGACGAAGACCAAGGGAGGATCGCAGCGGGTGGAGGTCGATGCTACTCCATCATCTCCAGGTAGTTCGGCATCAAAGGAGACTTCATCGGAAGTGACACCGGGTGGAGATCATGATAACAAGAGTGATGCTGAACAGGTTGAAGACATTGCAGAGGATGTCAAGGTGTGTGCAGCTATTGGAACCAAGGAGAGACCACGTTCGTGGTCAAAGAAGGATGAATCTCAAGCTTGTGGACGCGACAAGCTCAAGTTGAAGGCCGTTGCTCTCCATGATGGTCAGGGGAAGGTTCATATGACTCAGTCTAACAGGTTCATTGCTGCAGGAACAGGTAACATTATTCGAGCTTGATGAAGCTCAGTTTAAAGAACTACGGTTGGCTTGATCCTTTTGGGCAAAGGTACGTAGGCAGCCGTAAAGGCGCAGCCATTGGTGATGCAACTCTTATGAAGCTAGGGTTGGGTTCTCGAGAAGTTGTTTGGACCTTCACATAGAGGTGAAGAAGTGTGGTCAATGGAGCTTCACGTAGAGTTGAAGAGACTTCACGGAGAGGTGAAGAGACTTCATGTAGCGGTGAAGTGGTGTGGCCAGTTGGACTTCACATTGAGGTGGAGTGGTGTGATCTCGAAGAACAGTTTTATCTTCCGGAGAGGAGATGTTGAGCTTGCATAAGGAGGGGTGTGCATCCAGTTGAAGCCGATGATGTTTGGTTGGCTCTACGCAGACTTGGTTGGACCGTCAGAGGAAGACAGGTAGACTAGATAGAGCTAGTCAGTGGAGAGTCAGTGTTGGCTCATAAGGAAGTCTTCATGAGGTCATGAAGTTGCGGAGTAGAAGCCACAGTATGGTGGTCGGCAGGTATGGAAATTCTCCTAAGGTGAAGTGCAGGGAAGGCATGTGTGATGTTTTCAGGAATAGATGAGCCAAAGATTCCAAGCCGAGATCGTGTGTCGATTTCGCTGAGATCGTGTGTCGATTTCGACCGGTGCGCGCAAGCCGAGATCGTGTGTCGATTTCGCCGAGATCGTGTGTCGATTTCGCCAGGTGATAGACTGGGGTTCGTTGGATGTCGGCTCAGATTTTGGAATCTTCGCCGAGGTGGAGAATTGTTGGAAAGAGGGAGATTTGTACTGAGGAAGATGACCCAGACCGTCAAGGGATTGTCGAGGAAGTCGGCGACAAGAGACGACGGAAGAAACAGCAGCAGAAAACAAGCAGCAGCAGCAAAACAGGTTCTCCGGTCGACGGGCCGGTCGACCGGACGTGCACAACGTGCACAGGTCTAGGCGGTCGACCGGACCGGTCGACCGCAGGAGCCTGACTGACAATGCCCAACTCTCTGTTTGAATCGATCGACCGGACCGGTCGACCGGTAGAAGGGTCGGTCGACCGGTTCGGTCGACCGACAGTCGGGTTTGGGCTGAAATCTGCAGTTCGGAAACCTGTTGTATTTAAGGGCTGCTAGGGTTTTCAAAGTAGGTAATCTTGGAGGTAATCTTGTAGAAAAACCTGCGAAATTAGGAGGCTTAGGGTTCTCTTGTATTGAGAGAGGCTAAGATCCATTGTAATCATCTTCCCAAATAAAAATCTCCCCTTTGATTGCCCCAAGGACGTAGGCACGTTGGCCGAACCTCGTTAGATCTTGGTGGTTTGCGATTGTGCTTCTTCTAGTTGTGATTTCATTGTTTTGGTGATGAGATCAGGTTGGATCCTCTAAGGGTTGTTGTCTGTCGCGCACAACAGAAACTGTTTGATTCTAATGGCTTAAATTATTATTTATGATTGTTAGTTTTAACACTATTATCTTTTTATATAAAAGTCACTGCTTAAATATTTAATTAAAATAATTTTGGTTTACAAAAGTTCACACACGACCTGACTTCAGATGCATAGGATTTAGTTCATGTGCGTGAGCCACACACATACAATAAGAGAACCAATCACGTTTGACACGTGGATTGAAACTCTTATAATCTCTTATAATGTGTGTGAGGCCCACACACATAACATATTATAAGAGGATCAATTCACGTGTCAATACGGGATTAGTCTTCTTATTGTATGTGTGTGTGGCTCACACACATGAACCAAACCCAGATGCATATGGCTCACAGATAATGTTCTCATGCTTTGCTTTGTGTGTGATATCAATATTTTCTGAACTGAAATATTAATCTTACATAAAATAATAATAAAAATAAAATGAGTTGTTATGCTTAATGAATAAATCACCAGTTCCAATATTGTCTCATTCAATATTCACTATTAAATTTTTGGGGAAAATTTCAGGCTTTTAGAGGTCTGGCCTATATTTGCATACAAAGCCCATTTGACTACGATTATTAAACAATAACAATCTCTTCAATTTTCTCCAATATTTCACCAGTGAAAAATTAATAACTTTCATGGTTGTTGTACTTAATTTTTGCTTAAATTTGACTTATCAATTGAAACCATTTGAGATAAATTTTAATATTGAATGTTTTTGAATCTCACTATGACCCGTCAGAGGTTTGTTCAGTTAATCTCTCTATTTAATTTTTTTCATTTGCTCCTCTTACGATACGGGCATCAGGGCCATTACACCATCATCAAATGATGACTTCGCTCCAATTGCTCAATGTTTTGTCCCCCGCATGTGGTCATCCGGCTAGACCTTGGGTTGTTAGAAAACCGCTCGTCCACAGGTCGACGGTTCGAACTTTACCCCACTGACATATTTAGATATATCTAATTCCGGCCATCGTGACCACTGGTCAGACTCCGAGAATTGCTCAAAGTTTCCTAATGATTTTTTTGGGAAAAATGTGAGGCTTGCGTTTGGCCCATTTATTGGGCCCATCTGATATTACGAATGAGGTAGAACTCAGTGAATTGTTTCTAAAGTTACTCCCTGAAGCCCACAGCCCACAAATAAGGGTCCATTTCTGTTGTGGGTCTCCTGGGTGAAAGAGCCGATCGAGTCAATCAGCATTTTAGGGCTGTTTGTATCCTGCTTCTTGAAGAATTCCATGTAATAGGGTTGTAGAGAATTTTTGGGTAATTTCTCCGGTAAAATTTTCAACTTGTTTTTATTCAATTATGTCTCTCAATCTATTAACTTGTACTCAATTTCTGGTGTCCATAAATTTTGCTGAAATACTAGTGTAAATTGCTTTTCATTTTAGGCAGCGTTATATGCTCAATAATCCAATATTTGTTATTTGATCAAAATCTGAATTTATACGCATGTGAGCACTTCTCTGTGAATCCTAGGCTTGAAATTCCTCATCATATCATATATTGTTGTATTATTCAGAAAGTTGAAGTCATCACTTGTTTCTATTTAGTTTGCCTCTAAAATTTAGATAGTATATGGGGGAGAACAGCTACTTTCTTAGAAATATATAGTCTGATATTGAGTTATTTAATTTCTTTTCCTAATTTATAATTTTTTTAACAGGAATGGAAAGCTTTCATGGGGAATTATTAATTTGAAATAGGACAATTACATCCAAGTGATAGTTTAGTCATGGAAATAAGATAAATGAGAAATCATTCAGCATCCAGTCACGACTTCACAAAGATAGCTGTTCAAGTTCCAATTTAGCCACTATCTTCCTCATTTAGAAAAGAAGAAGAAAATGATCCTTAACTAAAGTTTTGTCATTGTTGATCATGTGACACTGGGAAATTTCACTTGCTGAACTATTGCAAGTAGTATGAGCATAGTTTTTTTTTTTTTTTTTTTGGGTTTGTGTTTTATTCTTCATTTGAGCCTTCCTATTAACTTACCTTCTGAGGCAGGTAGATTCCTATTCTCTTCATAGACAAGTAATATCGCCGCCTCAAGTTTTGTTGGAAGTTTGGAAATCGATAACTCTTTCATTAGAAAGAATGTGGTTGATGTCTGATCCTTGCACCGAGTAGTAACTATTATAACAATAGGAGTCAGATCCCATATCCATATAGGTCAGTTTCCTTTACAAGGATTAGTTAATGAAGTACATACTTCAGCAAAAGTATCTGAAACAAAATGGCTTTCATTGCACACAAGTGTAGGAATCACAAGTAATTTGTTTTGGTGACTGAACATAAAGGAAACAGAAACATCGATCACATATCACTGTCGTCTCTTTATGAATCAATGCATTAACTCTCTTTTTTTTTTCCTAGGGACGTTATGTCAATTGTTGGCATTATTTTCACAATTATTAAACTGCATTTATTGCAGTGTCATAAGCTAACCCTACTTAAGTTAGTGAAAGTCATCCGATTTTATACTGTTAAGCCTTGATCACAATTATTAAATATGCAACTTTTGAAGCGAAAGGGTCATCTCTGATTGACAATTTGGAGGATTAGAATGTTTTCTTAGGTGGTCTCTACGTTTGTGGCTTGAATTCATTCACCTTCTTGACTTAAGGGGAAGAGAGGCATTTTAAATCACTACCCATCAAGTTTGACTCAGGAAAAAGGAATTTTCATTAACTTTGATCCGATCTCCTTTTATACACGAATCCATATGGAGAAATTTCAAATCTCCTGCAAACTGTGGAACCGACTTCCTGGCATTTTACTAGCTGTGGAGATCTATTACCCTAATGTCCTTTCTTATTGCTAAAAATTCCTTATGATAAAGCATGTGCTATGTCATTGATAGTTTTTGCTGTAGAAATCAACTGGGTCATTTGAATTTGTCCGTGTAGTCTGAAAGGAGCAGAGGTGGACGAACAAAGAACAGAGACCGTTTGAATTAGTCTTTGTATTCTGAAAGTAGATTTGCTACAAAGGCTGAAACGAAGCTCTGAAATTTCAAAAGCTGAACTAATCCGAAGTTATCTATTTGCGGGATCCATGTGGGTCCCATAAAATGATGCATGTGGTTGGTTCAACTTTAGATTGAGAAGTTCGTTTGGGAGGTCTATCATTTACCGTCTGGAAGTTAGTAGCGCTGAGATTGGGAGCTTAAACAACTATGTTCATGACCTGACCTTGTTATCAATACAAGTCTTATGGCCTTTTAAGTCCTCCACCTCCCACATTGATAATCAACAGTATGTGAAAATGACTGTTTTTTAATAGTTGCACATTAGTTTGTATAGAAAAAGGATGATGTAGCTACTGCCAAATACTTTGGGGTGAAGACTTTATCATTGTAATATTGCCATGATATATGGTACCTAAAATTTGCTCCGGAATGTGTAAATACTACTTGATATATGCCACATGTTGTCATACAAGTTCAAGAGGAAGACTTGAGTACATTTGTATCCTAGGTTTTTTTTTTTGCTTCCGTTGAGAATGCCTAGAAGATCTTGAAGGCATTCAAATCATAAGTATACAACATAGAGAATATGACTTAATTTGCTACTCGGTTCTGTAAATCACCCAGGGGGGGTGAATAGGTGATAATGCTAATCTAGAATATAAATGCGAAAGCTAAAATAAATTTTGCAATCACACTTAATACAACCAACAAGTGTAGCCGAATTTCCTGTGAAGGGCTCTGGACTAACTCCTTTTGATTCCCCTAGATAAGGGTTGAGGTGCTATATGAAGCTCTTGTGGTTAAGTATAAGTGAGGCACACATACAAGCAAGCCAAGTATATAAAGATGAATAATATGAAATAATGTAAGGCACAAACGCAAGCAAGTATGAATAATATGGCAATATGAATAATGCTATGCACAACACAAATAGAGAGAGTTAGAGAGACAATGGATCAAACGCAAACACAAAGATATGTTTCGAGGTTCGAGCCCCTAGCTCTACGTCCCCGCCTTCACCGAGAAGGATTTCCAATCCACTATCTTGTCCACCGAGGACTCCCACCGAGGGAACCTCCACCGAGAAGGATTTTTACAACAATAGGAGTACCGAACTCCTCTCTCAAACACCGCCTCACAACCGAGGGGTAGGCCCGTAGCCAAACAACAACCAATAAACACCTCTACCGAAGAGGGTTATAACCAATCTCCACCTCTCACTAGAGGGAGCAAACACAAGCCTCAACCTCTGCCAAAGAGGGAGCAAACCAATCACCCGATCAACCTCTACCAAGAGGGATACAACAAAAGTAAGGGTGTACAACAAGTGGTTTCTTTCAACCACAATCTCTCTTTCTCTTTTCCACAAAACAAGATCCTAATAGAATAGGATAGAAGATAAGCTCAAGTGTGAAAAAAACAAGTGTTTTGATCAAAGAAATTCTCTTGGGAAAACACCAAAATAGATATAGAAGTTTAGATCAAAAACTAATTCCCAAAACCCTAATTTCTTTGAAAATAACAAAACACTTAAAACAAACAAAATGAACCTTTTTGCTCTTTAAACTCTTTTGAAAACTTCTTTTTAAAACCAGAGTAAGGAAAAATTAGCTCAGAAAATCTTAGCCAAAACCCCCAAAAAATGGGGTATTTATAGGCCCAAAAGAAAACTAGCCGTTAGGCTGATCTGTCAGCCTGACAGGCCTGCGATCGACTGGCCGGTCGACCGCCAACGGTCAAAAATATGACCGTTGGAGCAATCCGGTCGACCGCCCAGATACAGAGAGCAGAGCTCTCTGGTCCGGTCGACCGCCCGGTCGACCGGCCCACTGTGCTGCCAGACGTGCACAGCTCTGTGCACGTCGGTCGACCGTACGGTCGACCGGCCCTTGGTGCTGTCGATCGAGAGGTCGACCGACCTGGCCTGTCAGCCACAGTTCTAGGTCAGAAACTGGGGTTAAAAATAATTTTAAAAATTCTTTTATCTCTTCTAAAAATCCCCAAAATAGTTTTAACATTTTGTATTGATATATAAACTTGTGATAAACATTTAAACTCAAATATCAAGCATATGAAACTATTTTTGTGTCTTATCATTTTTACCAAAAACCAAAACTTGTATTTTATCAAACTAGTATTTTTCAATACATGAATAGGATAGTCAAAATAAGTTTGTTTAAGATATGAAGCATGTATGTATATCGAACACATCTAATATACATAAAAACCATTTAAACTTGTTTTGATCTAAACTATTTATGAAAACCAAAATCCATAAAACTTGTGTGTGTTGTGCGCTTGAGCATATCAACTATTCTTATCTTTACAAATGGATCTAAAACATACTAAACACTAGGATACCTAAGTCTTCTTAGTGATCTTCCATCTTCAAGTCGACTCGATCCCAAACGTGATCCAACGAGCATGGCTATGAATGATCTTGACGCTCGGGCTCGGGAATCACCAAGTGAAGGCTTCCAAACTTCTCTTTTTGAAGCAATCACCAACTAATATCTTGTTACATGATCTGAAACTAAAATCACAAGATTATTAGTAAACATAAATACATGAGTTAATCATCATCAAAACTAGAGTGGAAGAACTCCGGGCCAACAGGTTCTTATGGACATAGGATGTGGATATCCTGGAACTGTCTTGATGTTGAATATCCCCTTTGGATTGAAAAATACATTATTATTTCAATTTTTTCAGACTTGACCCAGATTTTCAAAATGATGCCAATATGCATCTGATTTGATCAACTCAATGTTAGGAATGTTGAAAATTTGGGTCGAACAAATAGTCTCACATCGGCTAGACATGTGAAAGGTCTTGGGTTTATAAAGATTTGGGCTACTCCACCTAATAGACTAGTGTTTTGGGATGGTACCCCGAGTCCTTACAAATGGTATCAGAATCATGCTCCAAACTTAGTCGTGTGTGTGGGTGATGTTCGATTCCCCCAGGGCGCAACGGAAGGCACAGTGGGCCCCTGTTAAGTTGGATGTATAAACCTTGTAGGGATACCCCAGACTCTTTGTTTGAGGGGGAGATAAATCTGTTCGATTCTCAGGGCACAAAAAGGCGCAGTAAAGGTCCCTGTAAAGCTAGTTGGGCTCTCGAGATTGGCAGCGGAATCCTATTTCACGTAAGACGTGCTTGCAAACACAGTGAAGAGGAGTAATAGCCTGCAAGTTGTGCTTCACGTAAGGCGTGCGACATCCAATGCAGTGAAGAAGATCTTGATGGAGCATATGTCTTTCAGGTTTGAAGATGGTCTTTCAGGTGTGAAGATGAGCTTACAGGGAGACCCTTTGTTCGAGGGGGGATTGTTGGAAATTTAGGTCAAACAAATAGTCCCACATCGACTAGACATGGGGATAGTCTTGAGTTTATAAGGATTTGGACTACTCCACCTAATAGAGTAGTTTTTTGGGATGGTGCCTGAGTCCTTATAAGGAATTATGATTGGAATGTGTCATGAAGGTAAACAAAACTTAGGAGATTAAAGAACGGACATGAACAGAGAGCTGTGCACATTACAAGTCGACTAATACTAGGTATAGTCGACTAATCATATGGATTAGTTGGCTAATATATTGTATAGTCGATTAGGTTGGCCAACAGAGAGTTTGGGCCTAGTCGACTAGTATTTGGGCCTAGTCGACTAATACATGGTATTAGTAATACCCTGGCCTAGTCGACTAATGGCGGATCTAGCAGTTTTCTTTTCCGGATCTGTTTCCATATTCGAGTTGGATTCGGATTTTTTTTCTGAGGTAGTGATTGTTCGTATTGATGAAGTTTGTTTAGGACTAGGAGAGTTTTATGATTTATAAATAACCCCTTGGGGTGGCCTTCAATATAATCCAATGAATTTGTAATTCCTAAGGGTGTAATTCATTTAGGTGAGAGATTCGTGAGAGAAGCTTAACCATAAGGGCTTGCTGTTCTTGGCGACCATCAAGGCTTTATAATCTTCTCAGCGAGAGTTATAAGTAATTCTTATTGTACTTTCCTAAAGTTTAATAAAATTTCTCCCTATTTTCCCGTGGACGTATACACGATTTGTTTGATCGTTGGAACCTCGTTATATTGTGTGTTGGCTTTCTATCTACTTTGAAATATCCTTTTTTCCTTCTCGTTGCCTTAGTAGATCATGTGGTTAGTTTCCGCTGCGCCGCCCCAGTGATCTGGTCGTGGGGGCGTCTCAAATCCACAACAATTGGTATCAGAGCATACAAATTGTTTCCCAGCAATTGGTATCAGAGTAAGATCAACGTGAAGATGTCTTCGATCAAGCTCGATATTCAGAAGTTCGATGACGTCATCAATTTCAGTGGATGGCAAATTAGGATGAACGCTATCCTGACCCAGAGCGGTTGAAGAAAGCACTACTCGGGAGAGAGAACAAGCCTCAAGACATGAAGGAAGAAACTTGATAAGAGTTGGATGAGAAAACCTTGACGGCTATTCAGCTTTGCTTGGCGGACGAAGTGTTGGATGAGTTTTCTATAGAGAAAATAACATTCTCGTTGTGGGAGCGACTTCAGGACCACTATCTGAAGAAGTCATTGATTTTGAAGCAGCGTCTCTTTCTTTTCCGCATACATGAATGTACGCCTATCAAGTCTCACATTACAAAATTTTTCTTTTATTATCAATGATCTAGATAAGATAGAAGTTAAGATAGAAGATGAGGATCAAGTACTTCTATTACTGTGTTCCTTATCTTCTTCATATAAGAGCTTTAGGGAAGCTATCATATATGGAGGCAAGTCAACAATCAAGTTCAATGAGCATCTGCTCAACAAGGACAAAATTGACACCCAATTGACGGGTGAGTCTCATCATAATAATTTCGGACAAGTTCATTATTCAAGGGAGAAGACTAATAATGGAAGTTCCACGGGTAATTCAAGACACATGAATTTGACGTGCAACTATTGTCACAAAATGGGGCACATTAGAGCTGATTATTGGCTTCGAAAGAAGAAACAATTAGATGCTAATGTCACTGAACTGATTGGAGAAGATGTAGATAAATGCGACATTTTATTTGTTACAGACAAATCAATTGGTAACAAAAATAGATGGTGAAAAATAAGGTGATTGGCGAAGAAATAATTCAGTTTCATTCACATGATGGATGCATCACTACTTTTCAAGGCATTCGTCATGTTTCTGATTTAAGGTATAATCTCATCTCTTTTAGAGTCCTACAAAAGGAAGGGTTCAGTTTCAGTTCTTAAGGTGATCTTATGAAAGTCCTCAAAGAGGCTCATGTGAACTTTCAGGCCGAACGTGTCGACAATGTGTATATGTTGTGAAATTCAGAAGTTACAGTTTGTGGATTGCAGTTATTCTCGGTTTCGAAAGCGGTGGTTATGAAACAATAGAAGACTACGATGGTTTCGAGCTTGGATGTTCAATTGTATCCCGAAGAGAGACTGGGACTAGGCGCATAATAAAAAAGTCCAAATCGTTACTCTATGGTGGAGCAAATTCTCATAAATCCTGTGTGGATCAAGGAAATCGTTGGGTGATAAAGTTTAGGTTGTGCTTGAACTTATTCGACCTAATCAAGTTGTGGACCCCATGAGGGTTATGAAGAAGAGGGAGTGAGATGGAGATAAAGTCAAGATTTGTTCAATTGTACGCAAATGCGAGCACATGGAGCATGATGGTTATTCTCAGACTTGGACATATTCAAGTCAAAGGGAAATTGTTAGGAATTGTAACTGGAATACGTCGTGAAGGTAGACAAAATTTCAGAGATCAAAGAACGAACGTGCACAAGGAGCTGTGCACATTACTAATTGACTAATCATATAGGTTAGTAGACTAATACATTATATAATCGACTAGGTTGGCCAACAGAGAGTTAGAGTTCTCGAATTTTGTCAGAGTAGTCGACTAATATTTGGGCCTAGTCGACTAATACATGGTATTAATCGACTAA
The DNA here is from genome assembly GCA_038442645.1 of Agave tequilana. NCBI lineage: Eukaryota > Viridiplantae > Streptophyta > Magnoliopsida > Asparagales > Asparagaceae > Agave > Agave tequilana. Next base: position 32,275 of record JAVJIF010013699.1, read on the forward strand.
TACCCTGACCTAGTCGACTAATGATGGGTCTGACAGTTTTCTTTTCTGGATCTGTTTCCAGATTCGAGTTGGATTCGGGCTTTCTTTTTTCTGAGGTCGTGATTGTTCGTATTGATGAAATTTATTTAGGACTAGGAGTTCTATGGTCTATAAATAACCTCTTGGGGGTTACTTTTAGTGTAATTTAATGAATTTGTAATTTCTAAGAGTGTAATTCCTCTAAGTGAGAGATTCATGAGAGAAACTTAGTCATAAGAGTTTGCTATTCTTGGCGGCCACAAGGGCTTGTAATCTTCTCAGCGAGAAGTGTAAGTAATTCTTTTTGTACTCCCTTAAAATTTAATAAAGTTTCTCCCCCTTCTCCTGTGGACGTGCACACGATCTGTTTGATCGGTGAAACCACGTTATATTGTGTGTTGGCTTTCTAACTACTTTAGAATATCTTCTTCTTTTCTTCTTGTTGTCTTAGTAGATACTGTGGTTAGTTTTCGCTATGCCGCCCCAGTCGATCTGATCGTGGGGGCTCCCGAATTCACAACAATTGGTATCAGAGCATACAGATTGTTTCCCAGCACTCAATGCTCTTGCCCCCAACATTTTCACCTGAACTATTGTTTGGTTTATAAAATACAAAAGTAAACAGTATCCTTCAATGAATCTGCGGAGACTTCTAGACTCTATACAGTCATTGAAAGATACTGGTTAGTTGCATATTTGCTGTCTCAAACAGAAAATACAGATGAAATTCAAAACGGTTCCGGCTTGAAATACTCTTGGGGATACATTTGTCTCTACTTCAATGGAAAGCAATGTATCCCTGTGACCTCTCTTTTTCTTCTGAATGTGACATTGGTTCATCTCCCTCCTCAAATGGAAACAAGCTCCTACAATAGGGTATTATCCAAATTAAGTATTTAATCCATCATATCAGTAGGTTGGTGCAATGGCGACACATCTATATCTATTTCTGGATCAACTTATAGTTTACCTAACTCCATTTGACTTTCTCAACAGGTCACCAGATTTTTAGGATTCTATGAAGGTATCAACTGCTTCATTTACTCTATTTGGCATCTCATTGTTATATCACTCATCAGCAGTTGGAGATTATAGAATTTATCATTGGAGGTTTGACATATAGAGTCTTATAGATTATCCTTATAGTATTATATTGCAGGGAGGATAATTTGATGATATTGGCGCGTGCCTTCACACGTGTGGCTCTTTTTCTTCATTGTGGGCGCAGTGGAATTTAGTTTCTTTACTTCTAATATTCTACAATAAGTTTGTGGAGAGAGTCAAAACCCTACGTAAGTCTTACTGTTAAACATTTAGTTATAAGTCTTACTTTTAAATGTTTAGTTATATTGCGAAAATTTTGGTTCAACACTTACTGGTTCCAACTTTCAGCTTGCAGAACTTTTAAGAGGAAAAAAGCTGACCACGTCATATAGAGGTCGATTGGAGTTTCCGCGTGGAAACCTACAGTATGCCATTATGTAGGTAGAAACCATTGTAAGTGATTTCTATTTGCAGCATATGACATACTATTTCTCTGAAGTCAGTGATTGAATTCAAGTGTGATTAATCTTCTAGTAAATTAGGGTCAAAGCTATCGCTGCATGCATCAGATTTCGTTGTGTGAAATCTTTTGGTAAGATTTGAGGCAACTCGAAGATCAGAAAGTTTGAAATACATCAAGATTTTTCATTTAAGAGTTGGTTTCTCTAAAAGAAGGGCCTTCTGTGGCTCGATTACTTCGTCAATTGACAAAGTCTGAGACGACGGCAGAAGTGGCCTAACCGCATTAGGTCAAGACCATGAGCAGGGTGATTATGAAAGTGTTACCCTAGGATGCCTAACGACCTACACAGTCTCCCCTAATCACATCATCATCAAACTTTGCTGATCGGGTGGCCTGGCCGCCGCCATGTGACGTGTCATGTGGGCTTGGTTGGCCACTGGCCCCCGCAATCGATCTTGATTGCCACCACCCAGATCAGCCCATTCTAGGGGCCTCTTGAAATTACACTAACCTGATGGCTAGCGAGAACATTGCTATCAGAATAAGGGAAGCTGTTGGTGACAATATAGGCTTTGATGTTGACTCCGTGCACGACTCACACATCAACAGGTGTGTAGCTGTTTCGCAGGAGCATGCTTATCTAGGTGGTTGTGGCACGTCTATTTCCTCTGATCGTGATCGGACGATTACAAGTGTCGATGGACACGTGTAGGCCCACGCGGAGGGTCAGGAGGAGAGGACGGGTTGGCACCGCAACTTGCCCATGCTGATAGGCTGGTCTGTCGACGTCATGGATGATAGTCCGAACTGAACTCAGAATGGCGTTTGAAATGACAGGAAAGAAGGAAGAAAATAACAAACTCAGCTTGCAGGGAGCTCAACAGTGTCATATTGATACTGATGCTGAGATACAGCTTCTTTGTTGTACATGAAAATCTTCCATAATAAGTTTATTCCCTTTTTATTGATGTTCCAATATGGATATTGTTATGTAAGTGATCAATATATATATATATATATATATATATGGATTTTTATGCTTGCAGTATTCTTGATGTAAAGGTGGTGAGATACTGATTGGCAACTTTTGTGAAGGATTTTTTGTGGTTGGCTTCTGCTATGGAACAGGAAACACCGATTCCACACGGATGAGCTGATCTCATTATTTTCTAACCATTTTAGTGTGACATGCATGACTCATGAGCTCTATTTGGATGACCAGTGAGGTCCATGAATGGAGTTGTTTGCCGGGTTGGGTTGGGTTGGGTTGGGCACGGGTCTGTTATATTTTATGTTGATTGATTCTTGACCCGGCCCGTTTATCTTCCGCCAACCTGTGAGGCTGCTTGCCGTTCTGGACCAGACAGCCGATTCCTTGTCTGGAACCGGGCACTCTCATTGGCTGCCCTTATGACCACGTCAGCATTGTGCCAAGTTGGCATGGGCAACTTGGCAAGTGACACGTGAAACAAAATTCCATCCCTTTCAATTCCCATCTCTCTCTCTCTCTCTCTCTCTCTCTCTCTCTCTCACACACACACACACACACACACACACACACACACACGAAACAAAATTCGACTTGTGCCTTGTTCTTCCCCTAGCTTATATCAAGTTCTCATTGATCTCCCTCTATCTATCTTAGCTCTCATCCATTAAACTCTCTTTCTCTCTCTCTCTCTCTCTCTCTCTCTCTCTCTCACTCTCACACACACACACACACACACACACATCAATGAGCTCCTTGAGTATGATGGAGGCAAGACTGCCTCCAGGGTTCAGATTTCACCCGAGGGATGAAGAGCTCGTCTGCGATTATCTGGCGAAGAAGATCGCCGGAGATAACAGCGGGAGCTTGTTCGGCTGCCCTGCGATGATCGACGTGGATCTCAACAAGTGCGAGCCATGGGATCTTCCCGGTGAGAGCTGATACAACACGTATACAATATTGTTGCCATGTGCATACCACCTTCAACATATTTGCAACACATCCGATATTTTTCAACATGGTGTTATGATTTGTTGCTCAACATATATGGATCATGCCTCATCTTATCTTCTGCACTCTTTTTGAATGATTTGTTGATGGGAGCTAACTTCTAAATTTAGGAAGCATACCATTATTGCATCCAAAATGATTGCTCAGGAAGCACCTCAGGCAAGATCTTTTGCCTGTCTCTTCTAATATCTTAAATTAAATATACTAAGAGTGTCATTCCTCTTGATGGTAAACTGCTTTTTTCTCTACATGTAGTTTCTCTTGGAACATGTTAAATTATCACAAGAACTTTGTGTATAGATGCTACATATGTTTCATTTTTTTTATTAATTCAAATCTAGATCCATGGATATGATTACTGGCCAAGTCTAATCAGTTTATATGATTTTTCATTGAATAATGAAATACCATACTAAAGAATTTGGCGTCGTCTCGCTAGAAATAATGAATGATTATCTTCTCATTTCGACCATCAAAACAATTATTATTTGAAGCTTTTCAAACACTACAATCATGGATCTCTATTAAGTATTCGATCATAAGCGTATCCACGGTCGAGATGAGAAGATGATTGTCATGAGGAGATTAGTTTGTTGCTTGTATTCTTTTGTAGCTTGTTTTTTTTTCTTCTTTTCTTTGTCATGTTTAATCCTTGTTACATGCCTTAACTTTATTAATAATAAAAAAAAAATTATAAGATTTCCATGACTTCCTCATCAAACATATTTCATTTTCTCATATGTAAGTCCAAATATTGCATACTCTCAAAAAAAGTACAAATATGGAAATCACTTTCTTGGGCCTTTTCTTCCCCCATAACTGAAAGATATTTTCTGGCCAAAGCATTGTCCACTTCTCTACCTCTTCATGTGTATGTTTATTCCTTTCATATTATCCCTTGCAAACAACCTTAAGATGGTGACCAAGTCTAAAGCTAGAAGCCTTTTGCCCACTTATGCAAACTATTAAAAAAGCCAAAGAATAAAAAAGATACAAACTCATATCATTCTTTTGACTCCCCTTTTTCTAATTCTTTTTTTCTTTTTGCTCATTTATAATTAGATTTTCCTTCAAAGACACCTGAAAAGGATAACAAACCTAATTCTATAGTAAATAGACCTTTTGCCCATCTATAATTAATAGTGTAAGCTCAAACATAACAAAAGAATAAAATTATCCTTTGTGAATTACTGTTTTCATATAAAAAGCCATTGCAAAATACTAATCCGGCTGCAAAACTTTATTTTACCATTTCTGTGAATAAATTTATATATATATGGAGGCTCTCAAAAAACATAATTTCTTCTTGATTACATCTAATTATAAATAGTCAATATTTATACATAGAAACAGTTGAGTTTTATTTTACCATTTTTATGAATATACAGGCTCAAAAAAATAAAAAATAAATTAAAGGAAAAAAACTGGCGTCGCCTGGACCTGCAGCGTGTTAGACTGAGGCGATAAGTTGAAATTTAAAATATGAAAATATTGTTAGTGAGTTTTGGTTTCCAATCTCATTCATCAGAATACTGAAAGGTGATATGCTCAACTGTTTATGTACAGAGATGGCATGTGTGGGAGGCAAGGAGTGGTACATGTTCAGCCTCCGCGATCGAAAGTACACGACAGGCCAGCGAACCAACAGGGCGACGGTGTCAGGGTACTGGAAGGCCACCGGAAAAGACAAGCATGTCAGCCGAAGAGGAGTCCTCGTCGGGATGAGGAAGACATTGGTTTTCTACCAAGGCAGAGCCCCCAACGGGAGGAAGACCGACTGGGTCATGCACGAGTTCCGGATGGAAGTTCCAGGAGACGCCTCAAAGTTTCCTCTTCTTAAGGTATAACATCTCTTCTTCACACCTCACGGCGCAGGGTTGGCTCCTTCTCGCGTTGGACCAAGATGGGCCGTCCATCACAAATAATGAGCGTTCTGATACAAAAGAGAGAGAAAGTCACCACATGGTCCAATGCGAGAAGGAGTCACATATAACAATTTCTTTTCTATTTAATTCGCGGGGCAAGTTCCTTGTGTTTATAAAGATGCATATATATGTCTTTTCTCTCTTTATCTTCTTGGGGGCATAGAAAAAATATCCTAATACTTCATTAGCTTTTTTTGAATGTTAATGAGCTTGTTTTATTTGAAATAAGATAATGGCTAAATTGATGACAATGAGATTAACTTAACTGCAAGTGTGTTTAACAACATAGGAAGGTTAGGTGACTTGGACATGGAATTAGATAGATTCACGGATCATAAAATAGTGCATATGAAGAAGGTGTGACTCATGATTTTGAAGGAAAAATATCAAAAATCAATGTGGACAGTTCATAATGACCAAACGGATGCTTGATAAAAAATGAGCCTAGAATAGTTTCTCATTTTCATGACCCCATGTGTAATTTTTAACTTTCTACACCGTTGCAATTTCTCTATACACTTAAACCATGGTTTCAAAAATATCAGCTCATTCTGATATATATATCTGCAATATGGTATCAGGATTTGCGGTACCGGTATGATATCAATCTTATAATATTGGCTGATATTGGGTATAATATTGCCGAAATACCCTATATTGAGACTAAAAATCATTGGTTGATATCAACACCGATAGTGAGATTTTATATCATGATTGAAACCTTATCTATGAATACTATTTAACTTATATATTGGTTACTTTATACAGGAAGATTGGGTGTTATGTAGAGTATTCTACAAGAGTAGAGGCCTCCCTTCAAAGCCAAGCAAGAACACAAACTACCAAGACAGAAGCTCTTCCTCTCTCCCTCCCTTGATGGAGACCTACATCACCTTTGGCCAGACCCCAGTGAGCCTGGAGGGCTATCAGCAAGTGCCCTGCTTCTCCAATGCCCTCCACAGCTCGACGGCAGCGATGGCCGGCCCGCCGCCAGCCCCGGCCTCAGCGGGGATCATGCCCTTGAAGAACATTCCAGCCCATGTTGGGGGCTTGCCTGAATTTGCAGGTTCAGGCTTGAGCCAGTTGGATTGTGACAAGAAGGTGATCAGAACAGTTTTGAATCACCTGACAAGGTTGGAGGGAAACCAGAAGAGGGACCCACCCACCTTCAGGCCTTGGTGAAGGGGGCATGCATAGCTATTTGAGTGAGAATGGATTGTCCAATTCTGTGGGGGTAAGAATCCTTTTTCTGTTTCTTTATTTTGGATATTTGAAGTGGAAAAAAGGAGGGGAAAAAAAAGAATGTTGTTCTATCGTTCTTGGCTGTCCATCAAACTTGTACATATATTTACATATATAAAAAAATATTTATTTTCTGCTAATGTAATATAGATGTGAAGAAAATAGATTCTCGTAAATTATTAACAAGAAAAGGAAAAAAACTTTGTATTATCAGACATTATTTTACTTGCTGGAGATAGGAGCATGACCAAAATTACATAAATATAAAGTATTACATATATTTATACAAAGATTGGTTGTAGCCGACTTTGTCAGCCTTGACAAAAAGCAAATGTTTTTTTTTTTTTTTTTTTTTTCCTCTGTGTGTGTGGGTGGGGGGTTAGAATGATTCGAATTGTCCAAAATTTTTCTTATTTTCTGGTCTCAATTTTATAATGCTTTTGAAATAGCAAAGTTAAAGTATTTATCAGAAGCTGCTCTACAATCTAACATCATAAGAGAGGAGAAAGTCGTCTACAAAGTAAAAAAAATATAAAGATGTCTTAAAGAAAAGAGAAGGTTTTGTACGTAAAGTTTCTCATGAAGAAAAGAGAAGGTCTTGTTACATGGTATTTGAATTTTACATCAGTCATCAAATATGTGTGAATTACATAGCTGGCTTCCATTAATAAACAAAACAAAGCATAGATATAACATCAATATGTTAGGGTTCACATCATTACAGTGTGTGGTCAAGTGAGTGGCACATGGATTTTGCCTTGACAACTCATTCAGAATTAGTATTAATTGTACTAGTTATCAACTCTGATTGTTAAACTGCCAGGCTTAACCTTGACAAAATTGCTTATACATAGAGAATTTTGTGGTATCAGTTTAGTATTTGTTTGGTAAGAGCTTGAGAATTCAAAATCATCATTCTCTGTTTATTTTAACAAAAAAAAAACAAAAATGTAATTCAGAATTCTGCTTACATGTTGATCACTCAATCAACAGGGATTCTTGAAAGCAACAGTCTACCAACTTCCTTGTTGTGTGGGCTTATATTATTAGACTTTAGTGTCGTATAATATTTTACTAGTGTGAGCAAAATTCAAGCCTATCTAGTTCAATGTTTTGTTTGGGCAGCTGTGGTTATGCAGTCTACCCCTCAATAAAAACTCAAGAATAAATAAATAAATAAATAAATCAAGCATATCCACTAATGAACGAAAAAGTCTAAGAGGACCTTAAAAAATATTATTAGAAGTATTCCCCTCTTCTTCTTTTTTTATTCTTATTATGCCCATAGCCATCAAAATTCAAAGTGATAGATTAATAAGGATAAAGATTGAATTGAAAAAAAAAAAAGGGGAAAAAAATGGGTTCTGCATCATCAGCAAAAGTGGCAGATTGCACATATACCAACCAAAAGGAGAATATGCTAGCCCTAAAGGAGAATGTAGGGTTTTAATGACATGTTAAAATTACAAGATCTCTATGATGTAAATCTTAAGAAAACAACATAAGCCTGAGAATGAGTTATGTAGAGTACTTTTGATGCTACATTATGGATCGACCAATGTGGTGGGAATTTTTCACCATAGGTGATTGGACACTTCCGATTGAATCTGTCAAAAATACAGAGGAAAGAAAATGCCTTTCATGTCAGGAGCACCGGTGTGATGCCGGCCAAAAACCCTCAGGCGTGAGAATAAGTATCCTCGTTGGGAGAAAGCAAAGAAAGTGCTTGTGAGTGGTGGTTTTTGTGATTATCAAAAGCGAACCCCTTCTCGATGAAGGAGCTGTATTTATACTTGTCGGGGTAGTTGTTGTGGATGAAGATTACGAAGGTTTTCGCAGCTGCACGATCTATGAATCAAACCGTTTAGGCTGGTTTAGGGAAACAAGCAAGGAGGTTTGCTATTATCTGTAACTGTTCTCTGATTTGTTGAGATTGACGCGCACAGGGATTCACCGCTATCCGCCACCATTTGAACTACGTATCTGCAGATCTTATAACGGTTTTGATCACGTCGAGATTATTTGGATTGATATACTGAAGAATCTGTCCTTATTTATAGCTGCTCGCGTAACTGTAAGATTGTTACAACTGCCTGAATTATATAACCTTTGGAGCGTGGGGAAAGAAAAGTGTGTGCAACTGATTCTGTGATTCACGGAGATCGCGTTACTTTTCTATCGCTGGAGTGGAAGCGGAAGTTCTCGAAGTGGATCTTCGCTATGAAGACTGAAGCCTCTGAATAGTTAAGCAACTCTGACTGGGTTGAGGATCTAGAGGGGTAGTTACAGATTGATGTGGCCTTGGGGCAGGACCCGAGTTTTCTTCTTGGGCTCATGTTAGGCTTGCTGGCATGTTAGTTTTCTAACAGAATAGTGGTTGGCCTCTTGGGGGCCTCAGAGACAGCAGGAGGTGTCATCATCTCGACAGTGGTTGAAAACCGACCACTACAGATGTCCCCACTTTTCCCCTTTTTAGAGTCTATAAGGAAATGTGGGAAGCGTAGCCGACTTGATTCTCCGATTCGGGACTAGGCTTGTCATTTTATGGCCAGTAAGAACTGTCCAACGCGTCGTTTCAAGTTCAGAATATTTAATGTGGCCATTGCATTAAGTGGCTGGCTGTCACATCGCGTGTCTGATTAGCGTGCACAGTGAGCAGATAACCATCGCCTAGATCGCTAGTATCTGTTGGGATTCATGCAATGGTTTGATTTGAATCAAGGGGATGTGCAATGCCTCGATTCAAACCCAGGGTCATCATAGTGAATATGTCATCTTCCCGTGTATAAATTGAGGGAAGAATTTGGGGGTTTCTTTTCTGAAATCCCTAACCTTCAAAACTTTCCCAAATCTTCTTTCTTCTTTGCTCCCAAATCTACAACTCAATCCTTCACTTTTCAACCTTCTCTCGACCGGATCTGAGAGATGACGAGTCGAGGAAGATCTGTCGTCATTGAGGAAAAGAGAAAAAGGGCCGCCTTCAGAACGAGATAGGTGATGGACTTTGATCCTACGCCGACCATCCTCTACAACCAAGAGGATGTTATCGAGTATTTAATGAACCACTGTGACCCCCTACCACCTGGCATTGAAGTGATTGGTTCCCCCCCCCCCCCCCGAGACAATTTCAAAGTCTATCCCCCTAATAGAGGTGTCTTTTTTCACCCCAGGTTTTGGCGTTGAGGGTGCAACTTTCATTGACCGACTTTGTCTACCAAGTGCTGGTCTTCTACAATATTGCTCATACCCAGTTGACGCTAGGTGCGTGACAAATGATCCTAGGTTACAAATCCCTTTGTCTTAATTTCGTAACACCCTCGTACAGTCTCGATGATTTTGCCGCCTTCTACACGATGCAAGAACTTTCATCTGGGGTTCATTTGCTTCACTTCGCTGGGAAGCTGGTAGAAATTAATCATTATCCTCTCGGACAGTGACAATGGGTGAAACTGCACTGTCATTTGGGTTTTCGGTCCCTAAGAAGCCGCCGCACAAAGTGTTCATGGGAGCATTCTGAAGCTGGAGTACAGGAGTTTAAGGAGCGGGCCAAGAAGCTATGTCATATCAAATACAATATGCATAACTAAAGTTGGCTACTAGACCCGAACAGACATAAGTGCCTCTCGTAGTTCCAAGGGATAAATCTTCAGTCAGGGACGCAGTGGGGCTGACCTCCGACGCTCCCAGAGGAGAGACCAATGGATGTGAGGATTTGGCTGAGGAAGTGGAGGGTCAGGCTCAAACTGCAGCTGCCCTGAAGAAGAGGAAGAGGGTGAAGGAGAAGTTACCCATTCAGGCCAGTCCACCGAAGAGAAAAAGATCAGAATCGGTTTCCTAGTTGCAAAATCTCGGGGAGGTAAGCATAAATTCTATTTTTGGCTTGCATGTACTTTTCTTTGTTCATACTTATAATCCGCAGGGGATTCTCAGTGTTTCTGACGGATCCGATGCGAAAGAAATGAGCAGGGAGGTGCAAAAGTTACGGAGAAGCTCTACTTTGAAGAAGAGGCCTGGCTCTATAAAGAAGGTGGCTCCTTCTGCATCGAGAATGCTCAAAGAGTCGCACGTCTCTCATGCTTTTGAGGAGTTGAAGGAGCCTCCAGCTGGGCATTTCTTTGAGAACCAAGATGATGGTTGGCTCTCTGGGATCCAAGTCTTAGTCCAACATATCTCCATAAGGGAACTCCATTATAATGCCTCCGACCGAGGGTCCGGCCCTGGTCGCGCACTGTCATGAGTTATCTCCCGGACTAAGGGGTATGTCGCCACCTATGTGCAGCGGAGCGATGATGAGGTCTCCACTGGGCCTGCTGAGGGAGAACCCTTGCCTTCAGATGTGAACAGATCTCGACTTTCAGTTCAGAGTTGTTCCTGACAAGAGGTGATGATGTGATCATCCTGAGTGAGGGGAGCTTTCTTGATGGATTGGAGAAGTTTAAAAAGCATTCTATGATAAAGCAAAGAAAAGAAATGGGGGAGGCCCTTACAAAAGTATGTTAATTATAACTTCACTCTTTGGGTGTTGTGTTATTTGTTAATAAATTCTTCTTCTGCAGGGTGTGTCGCTTGCCTATGGGCTTATGGGTACCCAGCAGTCTTCCTTGAAGGCAGAAAACAGAACCATTTGTATTCTATTGATTTTGAGAAAGGAGAAAACTTTACAAAAGTTGAAGCGATTTACAAGTAAAAAAGAAGATTACAAGAACTCTCTTCTAGAGTTCTGGGGAAGTATGCCAGTGGAAGTCTGAGATCAGCGCGCGATCACTTTATTCCATTGACGATGCGAGAGATCGAGTTCTCGAGTCTTCTACCTAATGATTTCCTTTTGGCCTGGTTCCAGAAATTCTTTGAGAAAGAAAGATCGTGAGGGTATCAGTACCTTGAAAGAGAAGCAAATTTCTCTGGGGAAGCTTGAAGGCTAGAGATTGATCTCTTGTGTGAGTTTCAGCCATCCCTCTCTTAGTCTTTTTAACTCAGCCTTCTTCAGAAATTTTCCAGCCTTTAACCTACCTGGCAATGGGCTATTTATAGTCCTCATAAGATGTAACAACTCTCCTGAAATTAACAGTTTAGCTTCGCTGCGAAGATAAATGCAGCATCTGCGAAGCTAGTCAGCCAGCTGACTCAGGGTTATTATAATAATCCCTTGATTTTCTCCCACTGTTTGAGGGATTTTCCTTGATCCTCTCCAACTTATTGAAGGATTTCTCTTGATCTTCTCCAATTAAAAGATCATGAAAATTAACTGCCTAGAATGTGATATCAAGGACATTAATCTCGTGCTGAGATTTGAATGGTCCAAAAAAACCATAAGAGCCTGCAACGGAGCTAGAAAATAAGCTTACAGCGGAGTTACAAAAGAGCTTTATAAGAAGCTAAAAGGTAAGCCCATATAGAGCTAAAGATAGCTTGCTGCGAAACTAGCACTGAACTTGCAGTGAAGCTTAAAACGATTTCTCAACAGAGTTATGAAAAGCTTCAGGCGAAGCTAAGAAATGAGCCCACAGCGAAGTTACATAGCATGCAACAAAGCTTAAAAAGAGCTTTCACAATAGAGCTATGAAAAGCTTCAGGCCAATCTAAAAAATGAGCCCACAACAGAGCTACAAAGCTTGTTGTGAAGCTAGAAAAAAGCTTGCAGCTAGAAAAGAGCTTGCAGCGAAGCTAGGTGTTTAAGCTTTCTTCAGAAGACAATGTTTGACTCACTGTCTGCTTTACTGGATTAGTGAAATTCAAGTCACTGGTTTGTCCATCAGGGATGGACAGGTCTTCAGCCTGTCTGCGACTTGTCTTTTAAGAGTGTCAACAAGTTAGATATCGTTCGGACTGGTTGAAGTGCTTTATGGGAGTTCGTCTTTTCAGAATGTCAACAAAACCCCCTTGAAAATCTTTGTAAATCTATAATGGATAGGTACAGATTTCAAAACACTTTGAACCTAAAACCTGAGACCTAAATTTTGAATTTGCTTAGGTCAGGAAAGTCCATTGGGCGCAAAATGTGCACTGAACTGGGTAGCCAAATTGGTCCACCCAGGAAACTCCATGTGAAGTAAGTTTTGCACGAAACTAAAGGATAAGCTCTTAGCAGAGCTAAATATGAAGCTTCATGCAAAGCTAAAATATAAGCTCTCAGTGGAGCTAAAAAATAAAGCTTCATGCGAAGCTGATGATGAGCTCACAGCGGAGCTAAAAATGAAGCTTCACGTGAAGCTCAAGATGGCGTCTGTGCGAAGCTAAATAGCTTTGCTGCTTAGGTTTTCAAATCTCCAACCATCGTTTCAAATTAATTTAAAACGACAGCTTGCACTCCTTTTGAGGAGGTGAAGCTAGACATTGATTGTCTATAAAAAGCCCGAGGGCTGCATCAGAGAAGTCGTCTTCTCTTTTAACTTCGCGTTTTCTTAAAGATTTGAAGAATCTCTCTTTTGAAGTACACCTAGAGCGGGTGAATAAGTGTACTAGCTAATCTAGGACAAATAATGTAGAATTAAAAACTAATTGCTAACACACAATGTGTAACTAAAAGTGAGCCCGAATTCCCCGTGAAGGGCTCTGAAGCTACTCCTCTAGATTCTTCTAGATTATGAGTTGAGGTGCTTATTTAGCTCTCTTGGTTTAATACAAGTATGAGCACACAATCTATATCAAACATATATATGAATGAGCAATAAAAGTAAATGCAAGATATAAGAGAGAGAGAGTTAGAGAGAAAGATCCAAATGCAAACACGATGATATGTTTCGAGATTTGAGCCACTGCTCTACGTTTTACTTTCACACAGAAAGATTTCAACTATCTACTATTGGATCTTCCACAAAGGGACCTCCACCGAGAAATTATAAATATAAACTTAGAGTACACAACTCCAACTCTCACACCTCTACATAAGAGGGAGCAACAATCACCTCTACACAAGAGGGAGCACCAAACAAGGATGAAAATACAGCTTAGTGATCTAATGATCACAAACACAATCTTGGTGATCTCAAAAGACCATAAACAAATTTTTCTCACAAAACAAGATCCTATAATAGGTATAGAATTGATAGCTCAAGTGTGAGAAAACAAAATGTTTTGAAAAAGAAACAATAAAGAAAACACTTGAGAAAAACTCTAGAAATGATATAGAAATTTTGGACAAGAATTAGAATCTCAAAACTTGTTTTCTTTTAATTTTTCAAAACTTTGAAACAAATAAAGATAGAGAGATTAAAGCTCTAAAACTTGTTAACAACTCTATAGAAGATGAAAATTTTGGCTCTCAAAATTCTTGTTAAAAACAAGCCAAAAGAACCCTTAATATAGGGCATTGGAGAATATAGCCGTTGGGGTCTGCCAAGAATGGGTTGTCGGTCGACCACCCGGTCGACCGGCCAACGGTCAAAAAATTGATCGTTTGAGCCTGTTGATGTCGATCGGCCCCAAGGCAAATTGCCATGTCGGTCGACTGTCCGGTCGACCGGGCCTACCCAAGAGTTGGGTAGTGTCAGTCGGTCGATCGCATGGTCGACCGGCCACATAGGCTAGAGCCTTGTGCAGGTTTTGTGCACATCGGTCGACCAACCGGCCGATTGAGCTCTGGTCCGATCGACCGGTCGGTCGACCCGCCAGAAAGCTCAAAAACAGATTTTAGGGTTTTAAAATCTAACTTGATAATTCCCTAAAAATTCTAATTAAATCCCATAAAATCTACAAAAATAAGTTTATGTATATATTTGAAGTACAAATATGTGTGATAAAAATTCAACACATATTATAAACTATTTGAACATTTTTGAGGAAAGAAAATTTAGGCTTAAACCGTAAACCGTATTTTTCATAAACCAAACTTTGAAATGAAAAATCCATTTTTTCAAAACTTGTTCAAATATAAAAACAAGATATGTTTTTGACATAAAATCCAAAACTAAGTTTTGCTAAAAATAAAACTTGAAACCATGAGCTAGATATACATCAAAATAAGTTTTTCTAAACAATATGATCATCAATATATATAAATGAAATCAAATATACATATAAACCATGTAAACTAGTTTTGATTCTATCTATTATTGAAAACGAAAGATTTATACTTTGAAAATCCAAAATGATTAAACCGAAACTAATAAACTTTTGAACTTGTGTGTGTGTTTACTTGAGCATATCAAGACTAATCAATCTGTACATAAGATCTAAACAAAACTAAACAAATCTAAACCAAAGTCCTCTTGTCGATCTTCATCTCCAAGATGACTCGATCTAAATACGATCCAAAGAGTTTGACTCCTCTCGAGTACTAGATACGATCTTGAAGTGCGATCTCTTGAATTAACAAGTGTTAGCTCCAAAACTTGACTTTGAATTTTTTGTTAAAGCTAAACACCTACTAAGATCTTGATCAATATCTGAAACTTATTAAACACGAGATCATTAGTAACTTAATTTCATAAGTTAGTCATCATCAAAACTAAGATGAAGGGCCTTTAGGCCAACAATCTTTCCCTTTTTAATGATGACGAAATTTATGAGGTTATATATGCATTGAATAAGGATAGGCTTCATAGAAGCTCCACCTTTACTCATGCATAATCATAAAACACAAAGATATACAAATGTAAGCTTAAAATACCAATAAACAATAGTAAAAGATATGCAATGAGAAGCATAAAAATATATGTATATATTGTTGGCCCAATGGCCTTCCACTCTAGTTTGATGATGATCAACACTCATGTAGTTATGTTTACTAATATTCTTGTGTTTCTAAGTTTCAGATCATTAACAGGATATTAGGTTGGTGATTAGCTTCAACAAGATGATTAGAAGCTATTCATGATGATTCCGGTGCCAAAGCTTAAAGATCATACCTTTGCACTTGGAGAATCACGGAGTTTGGACCGAGTCTACTTGAAGATGGAGTTCCTCAAGAGAAGACTTAGGTATCCTAGTAGATTGTGAGTTTTAGATCCAATTGTAAAGCTTAGTTTAGTTGATATGCTCAAGTGAACACAAAACACACACGTTTCATGATTTGGTTTTTAGTTTTCATGAATAATAGATCAAAACAAGTTTACATATGTTATATGTATAGTAGATGTTTTCTATTTATACATACATGCTTTAACTTGGTAAACAAACTTATTTTGATATCCCTATTCATGTTTTGGAAAAATCAAGTTTGACAAAATACAAGTTTTGTTTTTGATAAAATTGGCAAGACACAAAAATGAATTGATATGATTGATATATGTCTTGAAATTTTTATCACATGTTTATGTTTCAACATAATATGATAAAACAATTTTTATGGTATTTTAAAAGAGATAAAAGATTTTTAGAAAATATTTTTCCAAATTTTTCTGACCTGATTTTTGTGCTGACAGGCTGGTCGGCCGACCGGGACGGTCGACCGCACCAAGGGCCGGTCGACCGATCCGGTCGACCGACGTGCACAGACGTGCACGTCTGTTAGGCACAGTGGACGGTCGACCGGGCCGGTCGACCGGGCCTGAGAGCTCTGCTCTCGGTTTATTTCGGTCGACCGGACCGGTCGACCGATGTTGCCCAACGGTCACATTTTTGACCGTTGGCGGTCGACCGGGCCGGTCGACCGGCAGTTGGTCAGACTGCCACATCAGCCTAACGGCTAGTTTTTCCTAGGGGCTATATATACCCCATTTCTCCATTGTTTTGAATAAGAATTTTTGAGCTAAAAATTTTCAGTTTTAAAAGAGTTTTTTAAGTCAAAAAGATTTCATCTTATTTGTTTTTGGGTTTTTGGAAAATCAAAGAAAAATAGATTTTTGGGATTTTTGCTTAGATCTTCAATTCTATCATATTGCAAGTATTTTCCCAAGGATTTTTCTTTGTTGCTTGTTTCCAAAAATACTTGTTTTCCACACTTGAGCTATATCTTCTATCCTAAACTATTAGGATCTTGTTTTTGTGGAAAAAGAGAAAAGAGAGAGTTTGAGGTGGTTGTTGTAAACCTCTAAGTTGTACACCCTTATTCTTGTTGTATCCCTCTTCGGTAGAGGTGATCGGGTGATTGGTTTGTGAGCCTCTTAGGTAGAGGTGTTTGTTGTAGTTGGCTACGGGCCGTATCCCTCTTCGGTAGAGGTGGATTGTGGTTGTATAGCCTCGGTGGCTTTGTAAAGTTGAGAGAGGAGTTTGGTACTCCTTATAGTGGATTGGGAAATCCTACACGGTGGTGTAGGCGGGGATGTAGAGTTGGGTACTCGAACCTTGAAACAAATTTGTGTGTTTGCGTTTGATCCTATTGTCTCTCAACTCTACTCTCTTATAATTGTGCAAAGCATCATACTCATCATCATATCATACTTGATTGTGTGTGCACTTATTTCATATTGCTTGGATTGCTTGTGTGTGTGTGCCTAACTTGTACTCATCCAACAAGAGCTTCACATAGCGCCTCAACCCATTTCAAGGGGAATCAAGGGGAGTTAGTCCAGAGCCTCGCAAGGGGAATTCGGCTACACTTGTTGTATTGTATTAGTTTGTGCATAATTTGCATTAGCTTCCGCATTTAGCGCACTTAGTTTGCATTGAGTTTCTTAGATTAGCAATTACACCTATTCACCCCCCCTCTAGGTGTTTTTCAATTGGTATCAGAGCTAGTGCTCCTGATACTTAGGCTTAACATCCTAGGAGTGAGATCTATTTGCTTGCTAATCTCATTTGCATTTGCTTGTTTGCACACATCTAGTTTATACCATGGACTTCATGACCCCTCCTAGCTTTGACCCTTCCAACATTGATGTTTGGAAGTATAGGATGTCCATGTACCTAAAGACCCTAGGTTTGCATGTCTTCCTTGCCGCCACCAAGAGATGTTATCTTGGTGATTGCAATCATATAGGGGCCAATGCACAAGCCCTAGAGGCCATTAGAAGCACTTTATCTAAAGATTATCTTTTATGTGTTTCTAACTTTGATTCCGCTTTTGTAGTGTGGAACAAATTGACAACCACCAACACCTCCGAGCTTCAAGTACAAATTCAAGAAGAGGAATCTAGTGGAGAATCCGATCCACAATGCTTCATGGTCCAAGGGAATGACTCCCTTGAGGTACATTCGGAATCCCACCTAGATAGTGATTATGATGCTAGTTCTTCAAGTGATGATATCGTTGATCCCCATGTTTTGAATGAAGAACTATCTATTGTTTGTGAAAAGTTAATTGAAAAATATAAGATTTTGAAAAAGAAAAGTCTAGATATTGAAAAAGAAAATAAAAGTTTGCATGCTAGACTTGATTGTGTTTTGCAAGAAAAGGTTGAGGTCTATAATGAAAGAGATTCATTGAGATCTCAATTGGAACTTGCTTTAAAAGAAAATAAAGTTTTAAAGTTTAAAAATGATTGTGAAATTCTTTTGAAGAAAAATGAAAATTTATCTTCAAAAATGATTTTGTTTTAAAGAGAATGTTGATTTGAAAAATAAAATTATTTCTATTTCAAATGAGTTGAATGCTTGCTTAGATAAGAATATGGTTTTGAAAAATAAAGTTGATGCACATGTTTGCCATGCTAGTGTAGCTTCTTCATCTAGTCTACCTAATCATGTACCTCTTCTTCTAAGATTAATAATGATATATCCATGCTTAAGAAGAAGGTAGATTGTTTGGGCTCCACTATGAGCCAATGTGCTAAGAACCATACACGCTTGGAATCCTTGGTTCGAAAGAAACAAGTTCCATCTCCTATGCATGCACACCCTTCACGGCATACACATGCTCCACACGGACACACCCATCACAAGTATGCTCATGTGTACACTTGTACACATTGTGGACGTAGGGGCCACCTTGCTAAATTTTGTTATGATAGATTACATACTCCTAATTTAGCAAAGAATTTTGTTTGGGTTAGAAATGAGACTAACCACCATGGACCCAATAAGAGATGGGTACCAAAGACCACCACCCCTAAAGTTTTTGATGTAGGTGTGGGCTCTCACATGACGTGAGAGTGATGACACCTTGGAGTGGATGCGTTCCGTACCTAAAGGAAATCATATGGATGCATCACTTTCAAGGGAAGAGATGGTGGAGAGGACCACCAAGTTTTGGAGACAAGGAGAGTTGCCTTCTAGGTTTTGGTAACGATTCCTAACTCCGTATTATTTATTTACATGCTTTCATATTCATTTGTTTTATAGCATGTTCTCATTGTCTATGGATTAGTATGTACATGCCATGTTTATTAGATCCTTGACATACATGTATAGTATTTGAGACACACTTGCTTATATGAACCCATACTTAGTGTTCTCACCTTTTGTTTAAACTATAATGTACATCATGAATCTAATACATGTGAATTTACATAATAATCATGTTTTAGTTTTATCATGATGATTTTTATCTTGTTTTTGATGCTTCATGTTAAGATTACTTGTTTAGATGTTAGTTTTCATTAAGACTATATGTATACTTGTACATATAATGGGCCACAAATAAATCTTTATATATGTTTGGGCATGAATGCTTATTTGTACCCATTAGATGTGCTAGTATAGTCTAGTTTTGATGATTCATACATTTTAAACTTGTATTCCATTTTTGAATTTGTTTGAAAAATTATGTGTTTTCCATTTCATGTATATGTTTATTTTGCCAAACTTGAAGATATAAATGTATACCCTTTGAGTCATTTGCCTTTCATGCAAATCTATATTTGGACTCAATTGTATTTAGGGATATGTATGTATACTTATTATGTTGACAATTCATACATATACCTTGAAATGAAATTCGTTTTGATGAAGATTTAGTTTTTCTTGATTTTGTGTTTAATTGTTTAACTTCATGTATATGTCTATCTTGTCCAAACTGTTAGATATACATGTTTATCCTTTTGAGCCACGTGCCTTCATGCATATATAAATAGTGGACTCGTTGTGTTTTGGATATGTATGTATATTTTAATTTGTACTTGACATACATATGCCATGAAAGTTAAATAAGTTTTGATGATTTTCGTGTTTTCTATATTTAAGGAATAATTGAGCTTAATTGAATATTTTCATGATTATGATATTCACACTTTATTTGTACACTCACATTTATTGATTACTCATGTGTTTGTTTTCATGAGTCATTTTTATGCCTAATTGACTCGAGTGTTGATTATCATGTGAATTTCATGTTTTCATGAAAATTAATTTTGTTTTATTCCTTACTTGAAGGATTTCATACTAGTTTACAAATTTTTCATATAACTAGTTGCGATATTCTTCATTTTAGTAGAGTTTTTCAAACAAAGCTTATTTTCAAATCTATTTTTGAAAACCCCTACCATCTAAGGGCGGTAGGATGGGAGATCATGTTCATGTATGCCCTAAATTGAAAATCTTTAAAACTTGAATTATGATTGGGTGATAGATAATATGATGTATACACTTGAACTTATTGTTATGTCAATTGGTATCATTGAACTCTTTCAATTGGTATCATTTTGATCTTCTTGTATACTCATATATGTTTTGTATGTATGTATGCTTTAAATTCTAAGTATATCAATTTCTATTGGTATCTATCTTTCATACATATATATGTTTGTGTTTATGCTAGTGCTTGAGTTTCAATTTTGTTTAAATTGATTACTTTTAAATTGTTATCAAGACTATGCATGTCTTTAGTTTGTTTTTCATAAAGGGGGAGAAAATTTGATTTTGTATTTCAATTGGTATTTGTACTCCCACTCTTTATGATCAAAAGTTTTTATTTTGAACATATGATATCAACATCAAATTTGTTTATATGTTTTTCAAAATGAAATATATTCTTACGATTGGTATCAAAATTTGTGTTTAGACATTCAAAATTTGTTATGTTGTTTTACAATTGGTAATTTGTTATGTTTAATTACAATTGGTATCTCCAAAATGTTGTTTAAAGAAAATATTCAAAGTTTTGAGTTGTATTTCCTATATGCAAGGAGAGCTTAACATCTCTCTTACATATAGATTCATGTTGAGTATATTATAAATTGAGGAGCTTGACAACTCTTCTTTATATGATATACGTGTGTAGGGGGAGCTTCACATCTCCTCTTATGCATTACATAATATGTGTTATGTGAATTGGGGCTTGTCATCCCTTCTTCATGTAATGCATATGTGTAGGGAAGCTAACTTAGCGTCTTCCTCTTCATGAATGTATATAGCATATAACATATATTGATCCTTGTTTATTGGTATCTAGATGCTTCATTGACATATTTTTTAATTGATATCATGTTTGTAGTCACCCCTTATTGATTTTGTTTTTGTTTTAGACAAAAAGGGGAGAACATTGTTTGTATTGTTTTGATTGACATAAAGGGAAGCAAGATTTTTACCCCTCGTTTTACCTATGGTTTTGATTACCCCTTTGTTGATGATTGACAAAAAGGGGGAGAAGAATTTGAGTTTTGTTTTTATATATGCATGATTGTGTTTTTGCATATACCAAGTTCATGCATAGGGATAAATAATAAGATATGATGCATGCTTTTGCTTAGTATGCATGATTATGTTTATTGTGATGCATGAGTTAAGGGAGAGCTTCTTTGAAGCTTATCTTTAATCCATGCATATATAACTCCATGAGTTTTGTCATCATCAAAAAGGGGGAGATTGTTGGCCCAATGGCCTTCCACTCTAGTTTTGATGATGATCAACACTCATGTAGTTATGTTTACTAATATTCTTGTGTTTCTAAGTTTCAGATCATTAACAGGATATTAGGTTGGTGATTAGCTTCAACAAGATGATTAGAAGCTATTCATGATGATTCCGGTGCCAAAGCTTAAAGATCATACCTTTGCACTTGGAGAATCACGGAGTTTGGACCGACTCTACTTGAAGATGGAGTTCCTCAAGAGAAGACTTAGGTATCCTAGTTTAGATTGTGAGTTTTAGATCCATTTGTAAAGCTTAGTTTAGTTGATATGCTCAAGTGAACACAAAACACACACGTTTCATGATTTGGTTTTTGGTTTTCATGAATAATAGATCAAAACAAGTTTACATATGTTATATGTATAGTAGGTGTTTTCTATTTATACATACATGCTTTAACTTGGTAAACAAACTTATTTTGATATCCCTATTTATGTTTTGGAAAAATCAAGTTTGACAAAATACAAGTTTTGTTTTTGATAAAATTGGCAAGACACAAAAATGAATTGATATGATTGATATATGTCTTGAAATTTTTATCACATGTTTATGTTTCAACATAATATGATAAAACAATTTTTATGGTATTTTTAAAAGAGATAAAAGATTTTTAGAAAATATTTTTCCAAATTTTTCTGACCTGATTTTTGTGCTGACAGGCTGGTCGGCCGATCGGGACGGTCGACCGCACCAAGGGCCGGTCGACCGATCCGGTCGACCGACGTGCACAGACGTGCACGTCTGTTAGGCACAGTGGACGGTCGACCGGGCCGGTCGACCGGGCCTGAGAGCTCTGCTCTCGGTTTATTTCGGTCGACCGGACCGGTCGACCGATGTTGCCCAACGGTCACATTTTTGACCGTTGGCGGTCGACCGGGCCGGTCGACCGGCAGTTGGTCAGACTGCCACATCAGCCTAACGGCTAGTTTTTCCTAGGGGCTATATATACCCCATTTCTCCATTGTTTTGAATAAGAATTTTTGAGCTAAAAATTTTCAGTTTTCTGAAGAGTTTAAAAGAGTTTTAAAAGAGTTTTTAAGTCAAAAAGATTTCATCTTATTTGTTTTTGGGTTTTTGGAAAATCAAAGAAAAATAGATTTTTGGGATTTTTGCTTAGATCTTCAATTCTATCATATTGCAAGTATTTTCCCAAGGATTTTTCTTTGTTGCTTGTTTCCAAAAACACTTATTTTCCACACTTGAGCTATATCTTCTATCCTAAACTATTAGGATCTTGTTTTTGTGGAAAAAGAGAAAAGAGAGAGTTTGAGGTGGTTGTTGTAAACCTCTAAGTTGTACACCCTTATTCTTGTTGTATCCCTCTTCGGTAGAGGTGATCGGGTGATTGGTTTGTGAGCCTCTTAGGTAGAGGTGTTTGTTGTAGTTGGCTACGGGCCGTATCCCTCTTCGGTAGAGGTGGATTGTGGTTGTATAGCCTCGGTGGCTTTGTAAAGTTGAGAGAGGAGTTTGGTACTCCTTATAGTGGATTGGGAAATCCTACACGGTGGTGTAGGCGGGGATGTAGAGTTGGGTACTCGAACCTCGAAATAAATTTGTGTGTTTGCGTTTGATCCTATTGTCTCTCAACTCTACTCTCTTATAATTGTGCAAAGCATCATACTCATCATCGTATCATACTTGATTGTGTGTGCACTTATTTCATATTTCTTGGATTGCTTGTGTGTGTGTGCCTAACTTGTACTCATCCAACAAGAGCTTCACATAGCGCCTCAACCCATTTCAAGGGGAATCAAGGGGAGTTAGTCCAGAGCCTCGCAAGGGGAATTCGGCTACACTTGTTGTATTGTATTAGTTTGTGCATAATTTGCATTAGCTTCCGCATTTAGCGCACTTAGTTTGCATTGAGTTTCTTAGATTAGCAATTACACCTATTCACCCCCCCCCCCTCTAGGTGTTTTTCATATATGCATAAACAATTAATCAAACGTGCATATATAATTTCAAATCTTTCTCTCCCTTTTTGTCAATCATCAACAAAAGGTTAAGAAAGACAAATATTACCAATAAAAAAATTTTATGTTTATTTGATATGCATGGGTTAAAATATATTTTAAAATAAAATTTTGATACTAATGAAAACTATCAATTGAAAAAAACCAATTGAAAGTGAAACCATCTTTTTACCAATTAATACCAATAGAAGGACATGATATCAATTGAAAGTAAAAAATCAATTTTTTTAGGTAAACACTAAAATTATTTTGCAATAAAGATACCAATTTTAGAATAATACTAATTTAAGATTATTGATACCAATATTGAAAATGTTAGCATATACCAAAACAAAATATTTTTCATCATAAAAGTGAGAGTAAGATACCAATTGAAAATGAATACTAATTGAAATATAAATCAAGAATTTTCTCCCCTTTATGAAATACCAATAAAACTAATGCATAAACTTGTAAAGATATCAATTATCATTCTAAATCAAGCTTAGCATAAGATCAGTTTTTGCTAAAAATGTAAGGTCAAATATGTTTATAGTATAAGAAAACATCTATATGTGTGTATGCTCAAAGTAAAATAATATCAATAGTGATATGATGCTTACATATATAGAAAATATGAGTATACAAAAATGATATAGCAAAGAAATTATGTATATCTCATAACTGCCACCCTATTATGTACATGTTTAAAAGATATTTTCATTTAAGAGCATACAAGACAAGGTTGCTCATCTAACCGCCCTTTAAGGTAGGGATTTTCAAAAATATAATTTGAAGATCATTTTATCATAGTTTGAAAATCACTACCAAATTGAAGAATAATGAACTAATTTAAAGTAATTTTCAAAATTAGTTTGAAATTCTTCAAGTAAGGAATAAAACAAATATATATCCATGAAAACATGAAAATCACACGACATTCAAAGATCAATAAAACACATATGAGCTCATGAAATTAAAATCATGAATAAACACCAAATATAGAGTGTAAGAGTCATGTAATTAACAAAATCATGAAAATAAGGCATTGAAGCTCAATCAAAATAAGTAAATTTCTTTTATCAAAAACATGAAACTATGAAAATTTAATTTTCATCAAAACTAAACAATCTTCAAAGTATATGTATGTTTTGTCAAAACTAAAGTATATATACATATCTCAAATATAAACGAGTTCACAAATAAATATTGCATGAAGGCAAGTAACTCTAGGATATAACATGTACATCTAATAGTTCAAACAAAATTTACATATACATAAAGATAAAACCATATTGTATAAAAACATGCACAAAATAGAGAATACAAGTGAAAATGTAAGAATCATCAAAACTATATTATACAAATACATCTAATAAGTACAGAAGAGTAATGAAGCACACACATAATAATCAAGTGTAATTGTACAAGTATAAATCTAAGTTTTAATGGAATTTACATTTAAACATATAATCAAAAAATGAAGCACAAAAACATAAAAAAATATAATCATTAGACTAAATGCAAGTATTATTAGAACTAAGATATACACAATAGCTAAACTAAGGTGAGAATACAAAAATATGAATCGATATGAACATGAGTGTATCCCAAATACTATGTGTATATATCATAAGTCTAATAAAACGCATTTAAACATAATGAACATGAAAACCAATACATGCTAGAATCATCAATGAAGGCATGTAAACATAGACAAGGAGTTAGAGATAGTTACCAACACTAATAAACTAATCTCTTGGTGTCCAGACCATAATGGTTCTTCCACCTAAACTTTCCTTCAAAGTGATGCATCCAATATAGTGTCAATCAAGCTCAAACGCATCCACTATCAAGGCACCAATACCCTCACGTCGACTGAGAGCTCACACCTACATCGAATACAATAGGGGTATATTTTGGTATCCATACTTTCTTGAGTCCATGGGAGTTAGCACCTTTCCTAACCCAGACATATTTATTTGCAAAATTTGAATCATGTATTCTATCATAACAAAATTTTACAAGGTGGCCCTTACGTCCACAATGTGTATAAGTGTACACTCTAATATACAAGGTGTCATATATGTGAACATGAGAAGCATGTGTATGCCGTGATTGGTGTGCTTGCATATGTAAAACATGTTTCTTACAAAACATGAATTCCAATCTCTTGTGATTCATTACACATTGGCTCAAAGTGGAGCTCAAACAATCAACACTCTTCTTCAAAGCATAAATATCATTATCAATACTTGAAGAAGATGTGGAGCAAGTAACATATTTATCAATAAAAGATGAAGGAATAGAAACATGACAAACATGAGCATCAAAAACAGCTTTCAAAGAAACTTTTTCTAAAGAGATGCATTCTAACTCTTTAAAAATTAGAACAATTTTGTTCTTCAAAGACTCTTTTTCTTTTAAAACAAATTCAAGTTTTGAAGACAAAGCATTGTTCTTTTCTAAAACAATATCAAAATTATTTTTGTTTTTTAAAATTTCATTTTCTTTCAAAGCAAGGTCAATTGGGATTTCAATGAGTCCCTTTTATTTGAAATCTTAACCTTTGCTTGCAAACTAAATCAAGTTTAAAAAATAAATTTTTATTTTCTTTCTTCAAATCTAAACTCCTTTTTTTCAAAAGTTTATACTTCAAAAGCAAAATTTCACAAAATATGGAGAGCTCTTCATTTAAAGCATGAGCATTCATACTATCATGATCATTATTAGAAAAGCTAACACTATCATGTAGATGAGTATCCGAATGTACCTCAAGGGAGTCATTCCCTTGGACTAGGAAGTAAGCTTGGTTGGACTCATCTCCGCTAGATTCTTTCTTCAAATTATTTGTCATTTGTTCTTCGGAAGAAGTCAAAGTATTCTACACTATAAAAGCGGAATCAGAATAAGAAATCAAAGATAGATGTTCTTTGCTTATGTGTTCTTTAGTGCATATAAGGCTTGTGCATTAGCCCCTACGTACTTGTTATTATCAATATAAGATTTCTTGATAGTGGCAAGATGACTGCAATCCTAGAGCTTTAAGAAGGCACTCATCTTAAATTTTTACATGTCAATGTTGGAAACATCATACATGAGAGGTACAAGATAATCCATAAGTGCAAACTAATGTGTGCAAAGCAAATCTAGATTAATAATGAAAGATCTCTCCTAGGTAATTAAATCGAATATCAGGAGCGTTAGCTCTGATACCAATTGAAAGTACACCCAGAGGGGATGAATAGGTGTACTAGCTAATCTAGGACAAATGATGTGAAATTAAAAATTAATTATTAACACACAACATGTAACCAAGAGTGAGTTCGAATCCTCGTGAAGGGCTCTGGAACTACTCCTCTAGATTCTTCTAGATTATGAGTTGAGGTGCTTCTTTAGCTCTCTTGGTTGAATACAAATATGTGCACACAATCTATATCAAGCATATATATGAATGAGCAATAAAAGTAAATACAAGATATAAGAGAGAAAGTTAGAGAGAAAGATCAAATTGCAAACATGAGGGTATGTTTCGAGATTCGAGCCACTGCTCTATGTCTCCGCCTTCACACAAAAAGATTTCAACTATCCACTATTGGATCTTCCACAAAGGGACCTCCACCGGGGAATTACAAATACAAACTTGGAGTACACAACTTCAACTCTCACACCTCTACACAAGAGGGAGCATAAAGCAAAGATGAAAATACAACTTACTGATCCAATGATCACAAACACAATCTTAGTGATCTCAAAACACCACAAATAAATTTTTCTCACAAAATAAGATCCTATAGATAGGTATAGAATTGATAGCTCTAGTGTGAGAAACAAAGTGTTTTAAAAAAGAAACAATAAAGAAATCACTTGAGAAAAACTCAAGAATTGATATAAAAATTTTAGACAAGAACTAGAATCCCAAAACTTGTTTCCTTTTAATTTTTCAAAACTTTGAAACAAATAAAGATAGAGAGATTAAAACTCTATGTTAAAAACTCTGTAGAAGATGAAAATTTTGGCTCTCAAAATTCTTATTGAAAACAAACCAAAGGAACTCTTATATATAGGGCATTGGAGAATATAGCCATTAGGGTCAAAAACTGTCCAGAATAGGCTGTCGGTCGACCGCCGGTCGACTGACCAACGATCAAAAAATTGACTGTTTGAGCCTGTCGGTTAACTGGCCCCAAGGCAAATTGCCCCGTCGGTCGACTGCCCAGTCAATCGAGCTTACCCAAGAGTTTGGTAGTACCAGTCGGTCAACCGCACGGTCGACCGGCCGCATAGGCTAGAGGCTTGTGCATGTTTTGTGCAATCGACCGACCGACCGGTCGACTGAGCTCTGGTCCGGTCGACCGGTCAGTCGACTGCCAGAAGGCTCAAAAACAGATTTTTAGGATTTTAAAATCTAACTTGATGATTCCCTAAAGATTTCAATTAAATCCCATAAAATCTACAAAAATAAGTTCATGTACATATTTGAAGTACAAATATGATCAAAAATCAACACGTATTACAAGTTATTTGAACTATTTTTGAGGCAAAAAAATTTAGGCTTAAACCGAAAACTGTATTTTTCATAAACTAAACTTTGAAATGAAAAATCCATTTTTTTTTCAAAACTTGTTAAAATACAAAAATAAGATATTTAAACTCTTTTGAAGCGTAGTGTGTATGAAAATGATCCAAACACATATAAGAGATATATCTGTATTTTTGACATAAAATTCAAAATGAAGTTTTGTTAAAAACAAAACTTGAAACCATGAATTAGATATGCTTCAAAATAAGTTTTTCTAAACAATATGAATCATCAATCTATATGGATGAAATCTATTATACATATAAACCATGTAAATTACTTTTGATTTTATCTATTCATAAAAATGAAAGATATATACTTTGAAAATCCAAAAATGATTAAATCGAAACCAATAATCATTTGAACTTGTGTGTGTTTACTTAAGCATATCAAGACTAATCAATCTGTACATAAGATTTAAACAAAACTAAATAAATCTAAACCGAAGTCTTCTTGTCAATCGTTATCTCAAAGACGGCTTGATCTAAACACGATCCAAAGAACTTGACTACTCTCGAGTACTAGATGCGATCTGAAAGCGCGAGATCTTGAATCAACATGTGTTAGCTCCAAAACTTGACTTAGAATTCTTTGTTGAAGTTAAACACCTACTAAGATCTTGATCAATAGCTGAAACTTTTTAAACACAAGATCATTAATAACTTAACTTCATAAATTAGTCATCATCAAAACTAAGCTGAAGCGCCTTTGGGCCAACATTTTTGTCTTCTTTGCTCGAGACTTTCAAGAACTCACACGAGCTCTAATGGCACCCAAACAGCGTGCGGGAAAAAATGCCGCTACCTCTGCAGCAGCGACGCTGCCCCCAATCGTCGAATGACTTATAGCGGGTTGGGGGTCTCCCCTTTTCAGAGATTTTTCACTCTCTTTCATAGCCAATTTTGGCTAATCCATGACAGATTTTTCAAGATTCATCAAAATCTGATGATCTTAGAGAGTTTAACTCCCTTGATTTGTTTTCATCAGATTTTTAGGGAATTTATTTCATTTTAATTTCATTGATCATGAGTTAGAAACCCATTGGGTTTCTTCTCCAAGGTTCCAGGCGAAGCTAGCACTTAGTGCTTTTCGCATTCTCTGTGCCAGAGATGTGAATTTAGGCTTCGGAGCGAAGCTGAATAAAAGGGTTTATCCCTTTGGAGTTCCTTAGGCGTGAGTGCCTCTTAAGCTTCCATGCGAAGCTAGTCCTTGTGACTTTTTGCACTCTACTTTTGTGTAGAGTGCGAAGTTAAACATTGGAGCGAAGCTAAGTTAAAGTGAGCTTTGCTTCTGATGCTGGGCTAGCTTCGCTTGGAAAGCGAAGCTATGCCTTAGATTTTCCTGCACTCTTTTTCCTTCTTGTCTATAGGCTTACAAGTTTGCTCTTCTTTATCTTTACGGTGCATTATTCTCCTGGCCCATCTAACACTTTGTTAGGGTCTGTGAAAGGGATGGATGGGAATGTCTATCTCCAGTTCCAAGAGCAGACATCACTATTCAACAAAGAGAGTACTCTCAAACATAATGCACTCATCTTGGGCGGGGATGAATGAACTCTCCAAATAATCATGTTGACAGCTGTGTTCGAGGGGAAGAACCACACAACACTCAGGAAGCCTGACTTTCTTTTTAGAGATGCAGCACCAGATACAGATCAACAGCTACTTGCCGGAGAGGGCAATGGGTTTATACCCTAGATGGAGACCGCTACTACCTCCCAGAGAGTAAGCGTCACTATTCTCTGGCCTTGTTTCAGTGAGTGACTGCATAGCAAAAGACGACCTGGTCATCAGGGCACGAAATCCGTGCATGTAGGGATTCTGACCAGTCGTAGATTCAGTAGAAGTGTACCTCTATGAAGCATTCTCATTCTGCACCCGGGCAATGTTAGTCATGATGTACCCATGGGGAAGAACCCGACAAAAGTCTCGACCTTCTTGAAATAATTCATAAATGCGAGAGGAAATTACCCTGCCACAGACTGTCAGACGCCAGGGTGGGTAAGCGTCTTTAAATAATAGTGGTGGAGCAGCCTTACACTGTATGTGTTGGAAGTATTTGAGACGATCTGCAGCTAGGACATTACCAGGCTGTCAGAGCTACATGTTTTGGGATCGGCATCAGCATACCCACTTTCTACGCCATTCTTGAGATGTATTGTCCGGCGTCGGGGATATTCTTTACACCAGTCGGTGAACTGGGGATGGCGCTCCACGAGATGTGAGAAGAATCGAACATCCCAATGGGTTTGTTACCATATAAGGAGTATTTTTCGTGTGCCAAAGAGTTAATACAGCTGGAGAAGAAGGAACTGGCCCTCTACGAGATATATCGAGAGCTCATGTGTCATTTTTACATATGTCTTGACCTTCATTAAGGCAATAGCCTGAAGACTTGGGTCGACAATTTGTTCCCCTCTCTGGACGGACCTCTCGAAAGTCTTCAGACTCCAGTGGAAGACAAGCGGATTTCTAAGGCTATGAAGACAAGTAATCATGAAGATGTCATCCTAGAGAAAGATGACAGGGACTATGAGTGAGGGGACGTATTGTTGAGCTTTCATCGTCAGGCCAAGATACCGATATCCCAGAAGGTATTGTTGGCTAGTTTCTTGTCAGCATGGTTGAAGAGATGTGTAATCCCCTTTCGACCCCATGATAACATTACGCCTTTAATGATCTTTTCGTCCATTCAACTAATGTATGGATGATCGCTTGAGCTGTTTCCTGCTATGGTCTACCGCATCCAGAGTGGGCTCTGTGCATTGACGGAGCAATTTTGCGTGAGGATAACCGCTAAGTGGGCGGGGAAAGAATTAGTCTTCCCACGTGATGGGCCTTCTCCTCGAGTGGAGCTACCATATGCCTATTCAATGGCGTGGTTTGCACTTCACTGTCTGGTTCTCATCCAGCCAGGGGAAAAGCCTTCAGAGGGTGAATGCCATGCCTACCTCCACAATTTCGAGAATATTCAGTGGGTAGGTTAGTACTTGGTGGGAGCTCGGAGGATGGTTAGTTATAAAGACTCAGATAGCCTCTTCCGTTGCTTCCCTGATATCCCAGGTATAGAGTACAATGGGCAATTCTAGGACAGCGGGGACAACCATACTTTTCTCAGGTTGGGCACGTTTAAAGGTTGGCAAGCATCAGACTGTCTCACTTGGTGTTCCAAAGCGGCGATGAATACTATCTTGAACCTTAGCTGCTCTGCTGCTTCGCCAGATAGTTCGGCTATAACTAAGTGTATATTGGAAATCCAAACCCTCAGCTTGGATACGTGGGGATCTTGATTGATGGTGCTAGGGCTTGCAGACACTTCATAGCTGGTTGAATAGGAGATCATTTTATCTGCCGCACTGAAATCCCAATCCGTTACCAGTCTAGGGTTTTGTCAGTGGTACCAGGCCTCGAACACGCCCTCATCCTTATACAAAATTAATTTCACCAGAATAAAATAGATTGGAGCCTATTTGAAGGCAAAGGGAGCATAGCAGCAACAAGGAAAACGCGTCCGAGTACCAGGACTTGTCGAATACCTTGCTGATGTTGGTAGTGAGGTTTCAGTTGTCGCGAGTCCACACCCTGACGAAGTAGGTAGTGAACCTGCTCAAGAAGTTGCTGCGAGCCCACACCCTGGTCAAGTGGGTAGCGAACCTACCCAGGAAGTCGTTGCCACTGCTGACATCGAGGAGGGGTGGAAGAAGAAGAGGAGGATCCCAACACTCACTTCAAACGAAAGCGCAGATCCCCTTCTCTAGTCGTTTCTTCTTAGAAGAAGAGGAAGAAAACTGTTAAGCCCTCAAGTCAGCATCGAGACTCTACAAATTAGAGAGGCGAAAGCACCGATAGTTCATGCCCCTCCTCATGTTGCTTAAGTGGCTGCTTACGTCCCCCTCCTGCTCCACCAGTGGTTGAACCAGCTGCCGGCGAAGTTTCGGGGCAGTTTGTACCGGTTATAGGTAATATCAGCTTTTTCTATTTTAATTGTCCACTTTCGTGACTAACTCTAAGTCTTAGAATGCAGATAAGGAGGAGGATGAGGCATAGGACATCCTCTTTCCACATTGTACCGAAGAAATGGTGACTACCTCAACTCGGAGGGCTTTGATGGAGACATGCCAGATATCAGGTCTTTCGTCCAACTTGAGGTAACCACTCAAAGAGGTGACTCTGAGGATGTGGGAACCCTTGAGACCTCTGATGCTCCCGTGGAGAACATCCCTCTCCCAGTTACTCCTATTGAAACGCCTGCTCCCGAGGTTCCTCCTGCTGTCAACGCTGCTGTGACCGAGCATGTCTCCATTGAAACTCCCCAAGGTGAGGTAGTAGAATCTGAGGTTAACATCATAACCTCAACCTCTGCAGGTAATGATTGTAGTGTTTTAAATTCAGCAAACATTTTCTATATTCATTGCTAAATCTAAAAATTTTGCAGAAGCTCCCGTGAAAGTTGCTCCTCTGGCGACATCAGAGCCTGAACATGAGAAGAAAGTGGCTCCACTGGTGATCGATCCTGTGTCATTGAGCCTTATTCATCAAAGTGTAGTTCAGCAATAGGCCACACTAGGGGACTTGTCGGTGGCAACAGTCGAGGCGGAGCCTGTCTCTCCTACTTGGACAACACCGGAGCAGGGTGAAGATCAACCAGAGCCTGAAAAGGAGTTGTCTTCGATCCCACAGCTCTTTCTAGTCCTTCGGCTTCTGACTTGGTGGAGGCCTTTGAAGCTGGTTCTTCGACAATCACCATTAGGCTGATCTCTGAACTGGACTTTCATTTCTTGAAGGTTGTTCCTCTGAAGATTCATTTTCCAAAGATCGCTCCAATAGCCATGACCCCAACCATTCCAGAGTCATCCATAATGGCCTTGCCTCAGCAGAGCCCTCCTACATCCATTGTCCTTCTACCGATCGAGGTTGATTCCCAGGATGAATTCATCGGAGAGCTCAGGAAGACTTCTACAAAAGTTTGAAGCGTTGTCTCCCCATAATTTTCAAGAGCGCCCACGCTTTTTTTGTTTCTTAGAAACTTATATTCTCTCGAGCAGTAGAAAGTATCCGGGATATTGGAGGGGTTATCGAAGCTGAGTCCTTGGAAGAAATGGTCAACAATCTTGAAAGGAACATCGGTGAATGGAATAACCTGAGGCAATTAGACCTCACTCAATTAGTTGAAGCTGAACTGGAACTACCATACCCTGATTCCAGTATATGTAACCCTGATTTCAGTATATGTATCCTTTTACGGTTTTTGACGTTTTGATCGTACACATATCATTTCCTGTACGTATTTTCATCTATTTGACCCGAAATTTTTACACGATACTCTACATGGCACTAGATTCTACCCTAGAAATTTTAGAAATTTTCTTTTAAATAATTATTTAATTAAATAGTTTCTCTCTCCTTCTATTTTTCCTTTTCTTTCTCTTTAAAAATCTTTTTTTTTCAATTTTCTTCATTTTTATTTTTATATTATTTTTCCATGGGACATATACACATAACCCCCAATAAATCAATATTTGTTATTTCAATTCTTTTTCTTTTCTTTTTCTTTTCTTTTCTTTTTCTTTTCTCCATTTTTCTAGAAAATTCCATGGCTTCTCTAAAAAACCAACTATTTGGCTTCTATTATAAGCCTCTTCCCCTTCCTTATCTTCTCCCTCACCTGCCAAGGCCATGGTGACCTCCTCCCTCTCTCCCTCCATCATTCTCTATAGAAAATCACTAAAAAGGCCTCCAAAATTTCCTAAAAATCATAAACCCTACTACCGCCTCCTAAAACTATTCCACCACCACCATAACCTCTCTTCCACCTTTCCTAAACCAGCCACAATTTTCCTTAATTTTTCCCATTTCATTCTCTCTCTCAAAGGGCCAAAAACCCCTTTCTCTCTGGAAAACATATTTTCTCTCTCCATAAAATAATTCTACCATCATCACCACCACTACAACATCTCTCCCTCTTCTTCTAGCTAAACACACCTCACATAATTTTTCTCAATTTTCTCTCTCTCTAACAGCCCCAAAATGGCACTTTCTCTCTTCTTCTACACTTTCTCTCTCTAGATTTCTTACTACCTCTCCTTCATAGTTTAGGCCGCCAGCCACTATGGGTTCCATCACCTGGTTCTGCACCCTACTACACCCTCCACCCCATCAAACACTCTTTCCCTCTCCTAAAAACCTACTTTGTCTCTCCTCTCTCCAACCTCTCTCTAGATTTCTCTCTCCTCCTTCATCCTCCTTCAGGTTGGCCACCTCCTTGACTGCCATCACATGCTTCTCCACCTCCTATAATTTTCTCCATATTTTTTTCCTTCAAAAGACCCCAAAACCCTACTTTCTCTCTCCTCTCTCTAAATTCTCTTTAGATATTCTCTCACCTCCATCACCTCCCTCAAGGCCACCAGTTATAGGACTGTTCCTCTCTCTTCTCCACCTCATTAAAGTCCCTATTTTTCATTGAAAATTCAATAAGGGAAAACTTACAAAAGAGACTTGAGGAGCCAAATTACAAGTAATTAAAAAGAAAAATTACAAGTAGATCTCCTCTGCGATTTCTGGGGAAATGTGCTAGTGAGAGTCTAATCAGTGCGCGACCACTTTATCCCATTGACGATGCAAGCAATCGATCTCCGAATGCTATTACCTGAGAATTCCTTCTCGCCTGGTTCCGGAGATTCCTTAAGAGATGAAGATCTTAGGGCACTAGTACCCTGAATTTATCTTTGTAGGATTAGAGAAGTGATTCTCTAGATTCTTAAAAGCGAGAGAGTAGAGCTCTTGTTGACTTAAGCTTTGAAGCCACCAAAGAAGCTTATGCTCTTCAAAAAGCCTCTTGGACTTGAATTTCTTCAAGATCCTGAGCCTAGGCTACTAGTGGGCTATTTATAGGCTCAATAGAGAATTATGATTCTCTTGATTGTCTCCTCTTATTGAGGGATCATGGGTGTAACTACCCATTAACTCCCCCCACTAACTTAGTGGGGTGGTTACTCTCCTCATGCGAAGCTAGCTAGTGGAGGCGAGGCTAACCTCCTTATGCAAGGCTAGCCACTTGGAGGCCTAACTAGTTGAGGCGAAGCTAGCATCCTCGGGCGATGCTAACTAGTGGAGGCGAGGCTAAGCCTCCTCATACAAGGCTAGCCAGTTGAAGGCGAGGCTAGCTAGTTGAGACAAAACTAGCCTCCTCAGGCGACGCTAACCTTCTCATGCGAGGCTAGCCAATTGAGGCGAGTCTAGCCTCATTATGCAAGGTTAGCCAGTTGGAGGTGAGGCTGCACTTTAGCGGAGTTGTACCAAGCTTCAAGTGAAGGTAGAAGCAAGCTCTTCGCAGAGTTGTGCTAAGATTCAGGCGAAGCTAGGAGTTAGCTTTCTGTGTGACTGTGTAGAGCTTCAGGCGAAACTATAATTAGCCTCTGATGGCTGTAAGTTAGCTCTCTTTAGAGCTATAAAGAGCTTCATGCGAAGCTATCAAAAAAGCTTCAGGTGAAGTTATAATTAGCTTCAGGCGAAGCTAGAATTACCTTCAGGTGAAGCTGTAAGTTAACTCTCTGTAGAGCTATGAAGAGCTTCATGTGAAGCTATCAAGAAACCTTCAGGTGAAGTTATAATTAGCTTCAGGTGTAGCTAGAATTACCTTCAGGCGAAACTCTAAGTTAGCTCTTTGTGGAGCTATGAAGAGCTTCATGCGAAGCTATCAAGAAAGCTTCAGGCGAAGCTAGATAAACTTAGCCTCTCAGGTGAGGCTATTTGCGAGGCTAAGTATTGAGCTAACTTAACATCTTAGACCTACTTAGGTCTCTTCAAGGCAACCTTGGCTTATTGCCTGCTTCACTGGATCAGTAGAGTCCAAGACTACTTTGTCCCTTGGGGATGAGCAAAAACTGGTCGTCAGCTGTCTGCGACTTGTCTTTTGTAAATATCGACAAGTTAAACATCGTATAGACCAGTTGAAGAGCTGTTTGAGATTTTATCTTTTTTTGAGTGTCAACAAAATTCCCTTCAATGTTTTCGTAAATCCGCAATGGGATGGTTCGGATTTCGAAATATTTTGAATTACTTCGGGTGTTCAAAAGGGTGAGCATTCACCAAGTAGAATTCTCCAAAGAAATTAAAATCGTGACTGAAAATTATTCAAAGGTTAGGAATATGATAAAATCAGTCTGAGAATGAGAGTTCACTGGGGACAACAGAGAGCAGATCTAAGAATCTATCTGTTCAAAGGTAATGTGGACATACAGATTAGGAATCGCTAGAAAGACGATTCACTGGTCAGAGGTGATAAATTGGACATAACAGCGAGAAACGTCCCTACCGGACTGAAAAGTTAGATCTGGGTATCCATCAGTTCAGAGGTGATAAACTGGACATAACTGATTAGGAATCACCAGACACGAAGCCTTATAGTTCAGAGGTGACGAACAAACTCGAAGTGTTTATTGTTCAGAGGCATCGAACTGGGCATAACAGCAAACGAAAAGCAGAGACTTGGCTATCTGTCGGTTCAGAGGTGATTGACTGGACATAACCGATTGAGAAGCCACCAAGCTCGAAATTTTATCATTCAGAGGTGATGAACTGGACATGATGACAAAATGAAGGTGAATTCAGTTTTAGGGACCCGTCTATTCAGAGGTGATAAACTGGATATGATAGACTAAGACATACTAAACTCTAAATCCACCGCCAGAGATAGTCATATTAACTTAGTAGCTAGCCCTCTAGGAACTGCAAAGGTGAATTGGATCTGAGCACCCGTCAGTTCAGAGGTAATATGGACATGACCAACTAAGAGACACCAGTCTTGCAATTCACTGTTCAGAGGTATTCGTATAAATATGACAGCAAGAACTCCTGGCCCTGATGGGGGAAGGAGAACAAGGTTATGGACTCGTCTATTCAGATGTGTTAAACTGGACATGACAGTTTAGTATCATAAAAGGGAAGAGATCTAGGCATCCATGGTTCGGAGGTAATATGGACATAACCGATTGGGAGTTACTAGACTCAAAGTTCTATCGTTCAGAGGTGGCGAACTGGACATAACGACAAGGGAGTACTTCCTACTGGACTTAAAAAATGAGACTTGGCTATTTGTCCGTTCAGAGTTAATATGGACATAACCCATTGAGAAACTACCAAGCTCAGAATTTTTACCATTCAGAGGTGACAAGCTGGACATGACGGTAAAAAAAGAAATTTCGCAGGGAGAAATAGGCTTTGATCATAAATCCCGTGGGAAAGTTGGTATTTCCTTTGGAAAATCATTTGAAAAAAATTGTCAGAGATATTGTTTACGTGACAACCAAGAAAGTCCACTGGGGGACTAAAAAGGGTAATAATAGACTCCGAGGGGGTCTATCAGAAACTCACTGAGGAGATAGAAAATGAATCCCATAAGAGATTATATGTTAGAGAAAATCATTAACGTGACAAAAAGAATTCCTGGGGATTCGGTAGGGAAAGGATTATTCCCTAAAAAGTTGTCAGAGGTAAGCATTAATGTAACAACCAAATCCCTTGCTGGGGAATTTGAAAGGAGATCTTGTCAGAAGTAACCGTAACAGCTTCTCTGCTTAGGGATTTGTAAAGCAACTTGTCAGAGATATGATGTTAACTTGACAAGAATTCATTTACTGTTAGAGGTGTTTGAACATAACAACTTTTGAGTGGACCTGTCATTCTATTGAAGAAAATGACAAGTGAAGTTTAATCTGCTGGGGATATTAGTAAGATCTGTCGGGATACTCAAAAGGTTTTACTGTCAGAGGTGTGAGCTTTAAGCATGACAATTCTGATCTGTGATTCATTTTATTGGAAAAATGAATACAGCCTTTTATGCTCCTACCATTCCATGGACGAAAATTGGTAGGGGACTTTGGTGGGAAAAGCATGATTAGATTCCTTAAGATTTTTAGCAAATTCTCAGCTATCAACGGGTTTGATATGCCTTTACCAACTACCGTTTGAGTTGGGCTAGCCATATTTTTTCCCTCAGTATGATGAGTTGTTGAGGATTTTATATTAGACTTAGAAGCTAATATTTTTCTTAGCCTTATTCACCGTAGGCTTCAGATCGTGTCACATAAAGTGAAAATTTCTGTATTCCACTGGTGACCTCTAAAATCTTGCTGGAGATTAAAGAGTTAAGTCTAAACTTCATGAGAAATTTGTCGGATAGGTTGACATTTCTCGTGGAGCGTCATCTTTTATTCATCAAGACTCTAGTTCTCAGCTGATCTTCGTATATAGATATAGAGTGCAAACATCGTAATATATCGAGTAAGTCGAGATTCTTCATGGAGTTTCACTTTTATTCATCATAATCAAGATTCTAGTCACAGCTGATCATCGAATCTGAACATGAATGTGAAAATATTAGAAAGGTCCTGCAAGGGTGCATCACGAACCTTCTTCGATGAATTTAGCTCATTCAAGATTGTCGTGAAATCGAACTGATTTACCAAAAGAAAAATGCAAAGATGGTTGAAATTTGATTCCACCTGTGGAAAGACACTCTTTGAGGAGATGAAACAGTCAGTCGAGTCTGACTTGATGATCAAAGGTGTAATATTAACATGATCATGTATGGTACTTCTTTGATCAGAGGTATAGTGGTAACGTGATCATGGATAGCACTTATCGTTGATTGGCATCAGGAGCGTGTCACCATTTGGATTCGCTACGCGATAAGCTCCACTTGAGTAGATTGCCTCTACTATGAAAGGTTGTCCCCATATGGTTGGTGGAATGATATATTCCAATCCCCTGCGTGTTTTCCAACATCGTTGGCTGTTATGTCTCGTTGGGGGTCTGGTTGTACTGTCGCAAGTATTATTTGCCAGACCTAGTGCTTGTCGGCTATCAAATAGCGGTTGAGACAGTTGCCTTCTCTTCAGAGATGCTGAGAGGAGTTGCTGGTGCGGTGTTATCTGCTGCGAGAAACATTGCAAGACTTGCCTTTAACTTTGGACTGGATTCAGTCTCATTACTTTAGCTGTTGATGGGATAAAACCCATGGCTTTTGGAAGTAGAGTTGACTACCTACATACTCTCTTTTAGGATAGGGGTTAGGCAGTGGCCCTTTTATGTTCTGACTTCAGGATCAAAACACTCACTTCAATTAGCGCTTGAATTTTTTCCTTAAGGACATTGCACCTGCAAGTAGGATGATGAACCATCCTATGGAAAAGATAATAGTTAGGATCATTCGTTTGTCCCACTTTATCTAGGTGTCTAGCCACTGGAACTTGAGCTTGTTGCCTTTGTTGAACAAGTGGAAAAGTGTCACCACACGCTCAGTATTGTCTCTGATACTCCGAAGTCCTGTTGGAGTTACCTTTCTTTGATCCAGTTCCTCCATATGCTTTCAATACTGATGTATCGGATCATTCGTTTGTCCTACTTTCTTCTGTTTATTCCTTTGGGCCAGAGATGTGATCTGAGCTTGGATGCCTTTGATCACTTTGGCATCCATTGAAGAGCCCTCCTTTGAATGATCGGTCTTGGGAGGTTCATTGTTGTTGTTCTCCTCATTTTCGTGATTATTACCCGTTGTGTTATCATTATTCCAGTTTGTCAGAAGCTGAGCTAATATTTACTGGATGTTGTCCAAGGCTTCTTGTTGGGCCTTGGAAGTCTGCTCCTGTGCCTCCATACGATGACGGAGATCATCATCGTTGTTGTTATCAACCATGTTGGCTGATATGAACCCTGCCTACACAGAGCTGATGGTGGTAGAGGAAGCGTAGCCGCTGGCTTCTTCTTCATCATCAGACCATTAAAATTGGTGTCTTAATGGTTTGGCAACATAGCTTCTGAGGAAGAAGGTTGTCCATAATTATAGGGTATTGCTACCCTGAATTGAGTACCTTGGAAGGCACCCTTTTATTCGACCAGAACCTGACCTAAGCCGGGGATATAGTCGGGCCCTGGAGAACTGAATGAGAGAGTGCAAACCCCTATTTTCTTCTTTGAGATCGTAGCAGATCCCTTCCTCTACTTATCATGTTGACAGAGGCAGCTGCAAGGTGAGGCACCTTCACTGTCTTCTTCTTTCGAGACTTGGGCTTCTCAAAAGTTTGGACTGATAACCAGTTGAACACTGGTTGTTGGCTTAGAGGAGAAGTTATAGAGATTGACCCCAAACAACAGTGGATGAAATGCACCGTCATAGGTTGACACCCCGCTTGTCCACAATGGGATGGCAAGATGTGAACTAGCTCTTCGGAGCGGAGTTTTCACTTGTTGCTCAGATAATCCCACAAGTCGTGTTATCTAGATCCAACTGATCCAGCATGGAGACTCGAAAAACTGAATGTTAGCCCGCTTGGGTTGAGAAACCCTGAGCTTAGCCTTTAAAGCGTTCTTTTTTGCTATAGGCGAAGCTGCTATTTTAACTCTGCTTTTGAAGGCGAGCTTAGTTTAGCTATGCAGAGCTTTTCTCTTGAGCGAAGTTGAACTAGCCTCACTGTTAGTACTCAATGGTGCTTCATTTTTAACCTCACGGCTAAGATTTTTAGCACTTAGTATTTTAGTTCTAGCCTCGCAGTTAATAACTTTTTTAGCACTTAGTGTTGTCCGTGGGAGTGACGCTGAATCAGCAACGTTATTAGCACACATAGGTGTTTTAGCCTTAGCCTCGTGTGATAGGCGAGGCTGAATTCTGCAAAGAGTTGAATTAGCTTTACATTATGAAACTATTTGAGTACTTAGTGCTTTGGTTTTGCTACTAACCGCGAGCCTAGCACTGCCCAATGGTGCTGATGATGTAAGTGAGGCTGCAGTAGCCTCGCTGTTAGCACAAGGTGCTTTAGCCTTAGCCTCCTAGGACAGGCGGGGCTTAGCTCTGTGAAGAGCAAAAATAGTCTTACAGTTAGAGACTATTTTAACTTTGCAGGAAGCTGAATCAAGAGATCTATCTCTAGCCTCGCATGAGACTACAGATTTTGCAATCCACATAGCCTTAGCAGAGGCAGTTTTAGCTTCATAAGGAACCTTTATAGCTTCGCGTATAGTGTTAACATGATGGTGCGAGGCTATATTAGTCTCTGCTGAGACTGTGCTAGACTCGCTTAGAGTCTATTTAGCTTTACTTGAGACTGTAATAGGCTTGCAAAGAGCCTTATTTGTCTCAACAAATAATTGCTTTCAAGAGTTTCTCAGAGGTGCTCTGGTTATGCTGACCTTCCTGTGCTTGCGCACATGTAGGAGGCTTGTGCTACCCCCAAAAAGAAGTTGTTCAAACCTCTCTTGGTCAAAGTGAATGACCAACGTCTCAGCAGTAGACCGGAGGGTCTAATCCTCGCATTGCGACACTTGATTCTCAACAGTGGAGAATGCAGTCCCCAGCAGAGTCGCCATCTTATTTTTCAATGAAAATTCAATAAGGGAAAACTTACAAAAGAGAATTGAGGAGCGAAATTATAAGTAATTCAAAAAAATTATAAGTAAATCTCCTCTGAGATTTCTGGGGAAGTGTGCAAGTGGGAATCTGATCAGCGCACAACTACTTTGTCCCGTTGATGATGCGAGCAATCGATCTTCGAATACTATTGCCTGAGAATTCCTTCTCACCTGGTTCCGGAGATTAATTGAGAGAGGAAGATCTTAGGGCACTAGCACTCTGAATTTATCTTTATAGGATTAGAGAAGTGATTCTCTGAATTCTTGAAAGCGAGAGAGTAGATCTCTTGTTGGCTTAAACTTTGAAGTCACCAAAGAAGCTTATGCTCTTCAAAAAACCTCTTGGACTTGAATTTCTTCAAGATCCTGAGCCTAGCTTACTAGTGGGCTATTTATAAGCTTAATAGAGAGTTATGATTCCCTTGATTGTCTCCTCTTAATGAGGGATCATAGATGTGTTGGCCCAAAGGCCTTCCACCCTAGTTTTGATGATGATTAACTCATGTAGTTATGTTTACTAATAATCTTGTGTTGTTTAAGTTTCAGATCATTAACCAAGATATTAGTTGGTGATTAGCTTCAATAAGGAGTTTAGAAGCTTTTCATGATGATTCCAGGGCCAAAGCTTCAAGATCACACATTGCCTAGCCCATGGATGGAGTGTTGGAGCAAGTCAACTTGAAGATGAAGATCATCAAGAAGACTTAGGTATCCTAGTTTAGTTAGTGTATTTTAGATCCATTTGTAAAGTTTAGTATAGTTGATATGCTCAAGTGCACAACACACACAAGTTTTATGTTTTGGATTTGGTTTTCATGAATAGTAGATCAAAATAAGTTTACTTTATTTCTATGTATATTAGATATGTTCTAAATATACATATATGCTTTAAACTTGCTAGACAAACTTATTTTGACTATCCTATTCATGTATTGAAAAATCAAGTTTGATAAAAATACAAGTTTTGTTTTTGATAAAATTTGCAAGACTCAAAAATGAATTGATATGTTTGATATATGTCTTGAAATTTTTATCACTAGTTTGTGTTTCAATACAAAATGTTAAGACAAGTTTTATGGGATTTTCAGAAAAGATAAAAGATTTTTATAAAATAATTTTCCCAGTTTTTCTGACCCAGTTTCTATTCCAGGCTTCAATCAGTCGACTAGTCAACCTGACCTAGTCGACTTGGCTGAAGTCGGTCGACCGGGACGGTCGACCGACGTGCACAAATCTGTGCACGTTTGGCAGCTTTGGGACGGTCGACCGGGACGGTCGACCGGTCTGAGAGCAGTGCTCTCTGTTTGTTTGGGTCGACCGGGCCGGTCGACCGTGGTTGGCCAACGGTCACAATTCTGACTGTTGGCGGTCGACCGGACTGGTCGACTGCTGCCTGTCAGAGCTGCCAGCTCAGCTCTAACGGCTAGTTTTGTATTGGGGCTATATATACCCCATCTCTTCATAGTTTTTGGTAGAAGTTTTTAAGAGCAAAAATTACATACCTTCTTAAGTGTTTTTAAAAGATTAGAAAAGTGTTTTTGGGCCAAAATGAATTCATATTATTTGTTTTAGGTTTTTGGAAAAATCAAAGAAAAGAGTATTTTGGGAGATTTGTCTTGATTTTCATTCTATATCTTTTGCAAGAATTTTCCCAAGTGTTTTTCTTTGTTGCTTGTTTTTCAAACACCTAGTTTTTCATACTTGAGCTATCTTCTATCATAATCTATTAGGATCATTTGTTTTGTGGAAAAAGAGAAAAGAAAAGAGAGATTGTTTGTGGTTGAAAGAAACCACTTGTTGTACACCCTTGTTCTTTTTGTATCCCTCTTAGGTAGAGGTGATCGGGTGATTGGTTTACTCCCTCTTGTGAGAGGTGGAGTTGGTTTGTAAACCCTCTTCGGTAGAGGTGTTGGTTGTTGTTGTTGTTTGGCTACGGGCCTACCCCTCGGTTGTGAGGTGGTTGTTTGAGAGAGGAGTTTGGTACTCCATTGTTGTACAAATCCTTCTCGGTGAAGGTTCCCTCGGTGGGAGTCCTCGGTGGACGGTATAGTGGATTGGAAATCCTACACGGTGGTGTAGGTGGGGATGTAGAGCAAGGTGCTCGAACCTCGAAACATATCATTGTGTTTGTGTTTGATCCAATATCTCTCAACTCTCTCTCTCATTTATTTGTGCAAAGCATCATTCATAACATCATATCATATTTGCTTGTGTTAAGCATAATTCATATTGCCATATATATTTGCTTGTGTTGCCTTGCATCTTTTATATTGTTCATCCTTATATGCTTGGCTTGCTTGTGTGTGTGCCTCACTTGTACTTAATCAACAAGAGCTTCACATAGCACCTCAACCCATTCAAGGGGAATCAAGA
Source organism: Agave tequilana (assembly GCA_038442645.1). Classification (NCBI taxonomy): domain Eukaryota; kingdom Viridiplantae; phylum Streptophyta; class Magnoliopsida; order Asparagales; family Asparagaceae; genus Agave; species Agave tequilana. The sequence continues at coordinate 75,943 of JAVJIF010013699.1, forward strand.
GGAGTTAGTCCAGAGCCCTTCACGGGGAATTCGGCTACACTTGTTGATTGTACTAAGTGTGTTTGCAAAATTTGCATTAGCTTCCGCATTTAGCGCACTTAGTTTTGCATTTAGTTCTAGATTAGCACTTACACCTATTCACCCCCCCTCTAGGTGTTTTTTCAATTGGTATCAGAGCTAGTGCTCCTGATACTTAGGCTTAACATCCTAGGAGTGAGATCCATTTGTTTGCTAATTTACATTTGCATTTGCTTGTGTGCACACATATAGTTTATCATGGCCTTCATGACCCCACCTATGTTTGACCCTTCAACATTCATGTTTGGAAGATTAGGATGACCGTTTATTTACAAACCCTAGGACATAAGGTTTACCTTGCCATTACCAAGGAATCCTTCCTTAGTGATAGCAATCATATAGGGGCAAATGCACAAGCTCTTGAGGCCATTAGAAGCACATTGTCTAAAGATTATCTTTTACGTGTTTCTAACATTGATTCCGCCTTTGCAGTGTGGAATTTGTTAACAACAACCACCACCTCCGAGCTTCTATTGCCAAATCAACCGGAGGAATCTAGTGGAGAATCCGATTCTCAATGCTTCATGGTCCAAGGGAATGACTCCCTTGAGGTACTTTCGGAACCCCACTTAGATAATAATGATTGTGCTAGTTCTTCAAATGATTATGTTGATCCCCATGCCTTGAATGAAGAACTATCTATTGTATGTGAAAAATTAATTGAAAAATATAATTTGTTGAAAAAGAAAAGTCTAGGAATTGAACAAGAAAATAAGAGTTTGCATTCTAGACTTGATTGTGTTTTGCAAGAGAAGGTTGAGGTCTATAATGAAAGTGATGCATTAAGATCTCAATTAGAACTTGCATTAAAAGAAAATAAATTTTTAAAATCTAAAAATGATTGTGAAACACTTTTGAAGAAAAATGAAAACTTGTCTTCAAAAATTGATTTTGTTTTAAAAGAGAATGTTGCTTTGAAAAATAAAATTATTTCCATTTCAAATGATTTAGATGTGTGTTTAAAGAAAAATATTGTTTTGCAAAATAAGATTGATGCACATGTTTGCCATGCTAGGGTAGTATCACACACTTCACCTATTGCATGCCACACTTCTTCTTCTAAGATTAATGATAATATTTGTTTGCTTAAGAAGGAGGTTGATTGTTTGGGCTCCACTATGAGCCAATGTGCCATGAACCATACCCGCTTGGAATCCTTGGTTCGAAAGAAACAAGTTTCATCTTTTCATGCACACCATACACGGCATACACATGCTCCTCACGGACACACCCATCAACACATGTATGCTCATGTGTACACTTGTACACATTGTGGACGTAAGGGCCACCTTGCTAAATTTTGCTTTGATAGATTACATAATATAAATTTAGCAAAGAATTTTGTTTGGATTAGAGAAGGTACTAACCCCCATGGACCCAAAAGAGTATGGGTACCAAAGACCACCCCTCCTTTGTTTAATGTAGGTGTGGGCTCTCACATGACGTGAGAGTGATGACACCTTGGAGTGGATGCGTTCCGTGCTTAAAGGAGATTAATTGGATGCATCACTTTCAAGGGAAGATTTGGTGGAGAGGACCACCATGTTTTGGAGACAAGGAGAGTTGCTTCTGCGGTTTTGGTAACAATCCTTTACTCCCATTTATTTATTTACATGCTTTCATAATTAAAATTTTTAGCGTGTTTTGATAGCATGTTTCATTGTCTATGGATTAGTATGTAAATGCCATGATTATTAGATCCTTGACATACATATATAATATTTGAGACACACATGCTTGTATGAACCCATTCTTAGTGTTCTCACTTTTGTTTAAGCTATAATGTATATCATGAATCTAATACATGTGAATTTACATAGTAATCATATTTTAGTTTTATCTTGATGATTTTTATATTGTATTTTGATGCTTCATGTTAAGATTACATGTTTAGATGTTAGTTTTCATTAAGACTAGTTATATACTTGTGCATATAGTGGGCCACAAATAAATTTATATATGTTTGAGCTTGAATGCTTATTTGAACCCATTAGATGTGCTAGTATAGTCTAGTTTTGATGATTCATACATTTCAAACTTGTATTCCATTTTTAGATTTGTTTTGTGAGTTTTCACTTCATGTATATGTTTGTATTGCCAAATTTTAAGATATACATGTATACCCCTTGAGTCATTTGCCTTTCATGTAAATCTATATATGAACTCAATTGTATTTAGGGATATGTATGTATACTTATTGTGTTGACAATTCATACATATACCTTGAAATGAAATTTGTTTTGGTGAAGATTTAGCTTTTCTTGTTTTTTTTTTTTGTTTAATTGTTTAACTTCATGTATATGTATATCATGTCCAAACTATTAGATATATATGATTATCCTTTTGAGCCACGTGCCTTCATGCATATACATTTGTGGACTCTTTATGTTTTGGATATGTATGTATACTTTAGTTTGTATTAGACATACATATGCCATGAAGGTTAAATAAGTTTTGATGATTTTCGTGTTTTCAATGTTTAAGGAATATTGAGCTTAATTGCCAATCTTTCATGATTATGATCTTCACATTGTATTTGTACACTCACATTTATTATTTACTCATGTGTTTGTTTTCATGAGTCATATTTATGCTTAATTGATTATTAGTGTTGACTATTTTGTGAATTTCATATTTTCATGAAATATATTTGTTTTTATTCCTTGCTTGAAGGATTTCGTACTAGTTTAAAAGTTTTTCCATTTAACTAGTTACGGTATTCTTCATTTTGGTAGAGTTTTTCAAACAAAACTTATTTTCAAATCTATTTTTTGAAAACCCCTACCATCTATGGGAGGTTGGAAGGGAGATCATGTTCATGTATGCTTTACAAGTGAAAATCATTTAAAACTTGAACCATGATTGGGTGGTAGATTATATGAGATATACACTTATTTATTGTTGTTGATTCAATTGGTATCATTGAACTCTTTCAATTGGTATCATTTTGATCTTTTTGTATACTCATATGTTTATTGTGTATGTATATTTTCAATTGGTATCATCTATTGGTGATTGGTACTCATTCTATTTCATACACATATACTTGTTTTATTTGTGCCTACTATATTCCTATATCTTAGAGCACAAATAGTTGTTTATGCTAGTGCTTGAGCTTCAATTTTATTTCAATTGATTTAGTTTTCAATTGATATCTTATTACAAGCCTACGCATAATTTTTGTTGGTATTTCATAAAGGGAGAGAAAATTCGATTTTCATATTTCAATTGGTATTTAGTTTTTCACTCCCTTACTTTATGATAGAAAATAGTCATTTCAATTGTTTATATGACTTAAAAAATACTATCTTGTGATATCAAGATGTCTTGTGTTTTAAATTGGTATCTAAAAATTTTGTTTAAAGAAAAATACAAAAGTTTTGATTTGTATTGACTATATGCATATAGATTCATGATGAGTGTATCTTGTATTGAAGAGCTTAACATCTCTTCTTTATGTGGTGCACGTGTGTAGGGGGAGCTTCACATCTCCTCTTATTCATTACATAATGTGTGTTATGTGAATTAGGGCTTAACATCCCTCCTTCATGTAATGCATATGTGTAGGGAAGCTAACTTAGCGTCTTCCTCTTCATGAATGTATATAGCATATAACATTTATTGATCTTTGTTTATTTTCAATTGATAACAAGATGCTTCATTGACATATTTATCTATTGATATCATGTTGTTTATAGTCACCCCTTATTGACCTTGTTTTTGTTTTTAGACAAAAAGGGGAGAACATTGTTTTATTGTTTTGATTGACAAATAGGGGGAGAAAGATTTTTACCCCTCATTTTATTGTTTTTGATTGTTTACCCCTTTGTTGATGAGTGACAAAAAGGGGGAGAATAATTTGAGTTTATATATGCATATTTATGTTTTTGCATATATTAAGTTTTATTGGTATCCAGAGCATCTAGTGTTTTTGTTAATGCTTTATTAATTTAATTGGTAACTAGAGCTTCTAGAATATGTTTATATGTTTTATGCATGTTGATGCATACATGTTTATTATGCATGTTGATGCATACATATTTATGAGCTTCATTGTCATATATTTTTTTTATTTGTTTATGCATGAGTTAAGGGGGAGCTTCTTTGAAGCTTAACTTTAATCCATGCATATATAACTCCATGAGTTTTGTCATCATCAAAAAGGGGGAGATTGTTGGCCCAAAGGCCTTCCACCCTAGTTTTGATGATGATTAACTCATGTAGTTATGTTTACTAATAATCTTGTGTTGTTTAAGTTTCAGATCATTAACCAAGATATTAGTTGGTGATTAGCTTCAATAAGGAGTTTAGAAGCTTTTCATGATGATTCCAGGGCCAAAGCTTCAAGATCACACATTGCCTAGCCCATGGATGGAGTGTTGGAGCAAGTCAACTTGAAGATGAAGATCATCAAGAAGACTTAGGTATCCTAGTTTAGTTAGTGTGTTTTAGATCCATTTGTAAAGTTTAGTATAGTTGATATGCTCAAGTGCACAACACACACAAGTTTTATGTTTTGGATTTGGTTTTCATGAATAGTAGATCAAAACAAGTTTACTTTATTTCTATGTAAATTAGATATGTTCTAAATATACATATATGCTTTAAACTTGCTAGACAAACTTATTTTGACTATCCTATTCATGTATTGAAAAATCAAGTTTGATAAAAATACAAGTTTTGTTTTTGATAAAATTTGCAAGACTCAAAAATGAATTGATATGTTTGATATATGTCTTGAAATTTTTATCACTAGTTTGTGTTTCAATACAAAATGTTAAGACAAGTTTTATGGGATTTTCAGAAAAGATAAAAGATTTTTATAAAATAATTTTTCCAGTTTTTCTGACCCAGTTTCTGTTCCAGGCTTCAATCAGTCGACTAGTCAACCTGACCTAGTCGACTTGGCTGAAGTCGGTCGACCGGGACGGTCGACCGACGTGCACAAATCTGTGCACGTTTGGCAGCTTTGGGACGGTCGACCGGGACGGTCGACCGGTCTGAGAGCAGTGCTCTCTGTTTGTTTGGGTCGACCGGGCCGGTCGACCGTGGTTGGCCAACGGTCACAATTCTGACCGTTGGCGGTCGACCGGACCGATCGACCGCTGCCTATCAGAGCTGCCAGCTCAGCTCTAACGGCTAGTTTTGTATTGGGGCTATATATACCCCATCTCTTCATAGTTTTTGGTAGAAGTTTTTAAGAGCAAAAATTTCATACCTTCTTAAGTGTTTTTAAAAGATTACAAAAGTGTTTTTGGGCCAAAATGAATTCATATTATTTGTTTTAGGTTTTGGAAAAATCAAAGAAAAGAGTATTTTGGGAGATTTGTCTTGGTTTTCATTCTATATCTTTTGCAAGAATTTTCCCAAGTGTTTTTCTTTGTTGCTTGTTTTCCAAACACCTAGTTTTCCACACTTGAGCTATCTTCTTTCCTAATCTATTAGGATCATTTGTTTTGTGGAAAAAGAGAAAAGAAAAGAGAGATTGTTTGTGGTTGAAAGAAACCACTTGTTGTACACCCTTATTCTTTTTGTATCCCTCTTAGGTAGAGGTGATCGGGTGATTGCTTTGCTCCCTCTTGTGAGAGGTGGAGTTGGTTTGTAAACCCTCTTCGGTAGAGGTGTTGGTTGTTGTTGTTGTTTAGCTACGGGCCTACCCCTCGGTTGTGAGGTAGTTGTTTGAGAGAGGAGTTTGGTACTCCATTGTTGTACAAATCCTTCTCGGTGAAGGTTCCCTCGGTGGGAGTCCTCGGTGGACGGTATAGTGGATTGAAAATCCTACACGGTGGTGTAGGCGGGGATGTAGAGCAAGGTGCTCGAACCTCGAACATATCATTGTGTTTGCGTTTGATCCAATATCTCTCAACTCTCTCTCTCATTTATTTGTGCAAAGCATCATTCATAACAACATATCATATTTGCTTGTGTTAAGCATAATTCATATTGCCATATATATTTGCTTGTGTTGCCTTACATCTTTTATATTGTTCATCCTTATATGCTTGGCTTGCTTGTGTGTGTGCCTCACTTGTACTTAATCAACAAGAGCTTCACATAGCACCTCAACCCATTCAAGGGGAATCAAGAGGAGTTAGTCCAGAGCCCTTCACGGGGAATTCGGCTACACTTGTTGATTGTACTAAGTGTGTTTGCAAAATTTGCATTAGCTTCCGCATTTAGCGCACTTAGTTTTACATTTAGTTCTAGATTAGCACTTACACCTATTCACCCCCCCTCTAGGTGTTTTTTCAAGATGTAACTACCCATTAACTCCCCCCACTGACTTAGTGGGGTGGTTACTCTCCTCATACGAGGCTAACTAATGAAGGCGAGGCTAGCCTCCTCAGGCGAGACAAGTTAGTTGAGACGAAGCTATCCTACTCGGGCGATGCTAACCAGTGGAGGTGAGGCTAGCCTCCTGATGCGAGGCTAGCCAACTGGAGGCGAGGCTTACCTCATCAAGCGAGGCTAGCCAGTTAAGACAAAACTAGCCTCCTCAGGCGACGCTAACCTCCTCATGCAAGGCTAGCCAATTGAGGCGAGGCTAGCCTCCTTATGCAAGGTTAGTCAGTTGGAGGTGAGGCTACTCTTCAACGGAGTTGTGCCAAGCTTCAGGTGAAGGTAGAAGAAAGCTCTCAGCAGAGTTGTGCTTGCTTCAAGCGAATCTAAGAGTTAACTTTTTGCGTAACTGTGTAGAGCTTCAGGCGAAGTTATAATTGCCTCTGATGAAGCTAGAATTAGCTTCAGACGAAGTTGTAAGTTAGCTCTCTGTAGAGTTATGAAGAGGTTCATATGAAGCTATCAAAAAAACTTTAAGCGAAGGTAGAATTAGCTTCAGGCGAAGCTAGAATTGCCTTCAGGTGAAGCTACAAGTTAGCTCTCTGTAGAGCTATGAAGAGCTTTATGCGAAGGTATAAAGAAAGCTTCGGGCGAAGTTATAATTAGCTTCAAGGAAAGCTAGAATTATCTTTAGGTAAAGCCGTAAATTAACTCTCTGTGGAGTTATAAAGAGATTCACATTATAAAGAATTTTATGCAAAGCTATCAAGAAAGCTTCAGGTGAAGCTAGACAAACTCAGCCTCTCAGGCGAGGCTATCTGCTTCACTGGATCAGTAAAGTTCAAGTCACTACTTTGTCCCTCAGGGATGGGCAGAAATTGATCATCAGCTTGTCTGCGACTTGTCTTTTGTAAATGTCGACAAGTTAGATATCGTTTAGACCAGTTGAAGAGCAGTTTGAGATTTTGTCTTTTTTTGAGTGTCAACATCACCATATTCCCTAAATCTCTCTCTCCTCCAAACAAAAACCCTAATTTTATCTCTCTAGAAAATTTTCCTCTACCCTTAATTCTCTCTCTCTTCCCTCTTAATAGATCTAAATCCACACCCATTAACCCGTTAGCCCAATCACTTATGCAATTGGGTCGGGTTATTGGATCCAAACCCGACCCCTTTAGCAACCCAGACCCGCTCTAAAACCAATTAACGGTAAACTTTACACAAAACCCCCTATTGACTAATATCTCTTACATTTTAGACATTTTAAATTACAAATCTAACTGTTTTTATATATTTTAGTGTTCAGACGATATCTTGAGCATTCCGACTCCGAATTAGACGATTCTAGAGCCGTTGCGATCGTAGAAAAGCAAGCGACATCCCTGTAATACTTATGTGAGTGTTTTTTTATAAATTATATTTTATCATGTTTAATGAAATTGATTGATTTCTCGATTTAATAAATCTTGATTACCGGTAAATCATGATAAATATTGATTAATAAAATATAATTATCGATAAATCATTGTAATTAGAATATATAAGACTGTTCTTTAAACATAATCAATAACATAATAATAATTTATTTTATTTTTTGATTTATTATAATATATAGATGAATTGTCTAAATATCGAGATTAATAAGTTAATAATTTTAATAAGTAACGTAGCTAATAAATTGATAATTAAAATGGATAATTATATAAATAGATAATTATATATAATTTGTGATGTCTATCATAATAATAATATTGTAATCGTTATTTTATAAATAGAGATATCTGACACTCGATTATATGATATAGCCATTGTTACCTGATTCACACGGGACACGGTCGTTCATATACTGTAAAATCACTTTACAAGAAATCATATTTAATTACAATTCATGTACACCTGTTACACAGAGACTTTGTTAGACTAAATATTAATATTCAAATATTTAGAGCACCGTGACATGGATATACTATCACACCGAAACTGTTATTTCATGTCAAGTATCACCGTTGCACAGATACTGTTACACGTGACACTATTATTTCTTATTCATGGGTTCTCCATCATAAGCAAAATGGCAGATTGCACATATACCAACCAAAAGGAGAATATGCTAGCCCTAAAGGAGAATTTAGGGTTTTAATGACATGTTAAAATTACAAGATCTCTATGATGTAAATCTTAAGAAAACAACATCAGCCAGACAATGAGTTATGTAGAGTACTTTTGATGCTACATTATGGATTCACCAATGTGGTGGGGATTTTCCACCATGGGTGATTGGACGCTCCCGATTGAATCTGCCAAAGACACAAAAGAAAGAAAACACCTTTCAGGTCAAAAGTACTGATGTGGTGCCGGCCAAAAGCCCTCGGGTGTGAAAATAAGTATCACCGTTGGGAGAAAGCAAAGAGAGTGCTTGTATTTGTGATTATCAGAAGTAAACCCCTTCTCGATGGAGAAGGTGTTGTATTTATACCTGCCAGGAAGGTTGTTGTGGATGAAAATAATGAAGGTTTCCGCAGCTGCACAATCTCTGAATCACAACCGTTTGGGCTATTTAGATAGAAATGCAAGAGGGTTGATGTTATCTACAACTGTTCGCCTGAGTTGTTGAGATTGACGCGCAGAGGAATTCACCGCTATCCACCATCCTTTGAGCTATGTATTTGCAGATCTAGAAAAGATTTTGATCGTGCCGAGATTGTTTGGATTGATATGCTGAAGAATCTGTCCATATCCATAGTCGCTCGCTTAGTTGTAGGGTTGTTACAACTATTTGAGTTATATTACGCCTGGAGTGTGGGGAAAGATCAGGGTGTGCAACTGATTCCACAATTCGCGGAGATCGTGCTACTGATCTGTCACTGGAGTGGAAGCGAAAATCCTCAGAATGGATCTTCATTGTGAAGACTGAAGCCTCTGAATAGCTGAGTAGCTTCCACTGGGCTGATAATCCGGAGAGGTAATTTCGGATTGATGTGGCCTTGAGACGGAACCTGAGGCGTTCTTCTTGGACTCGTGTTGGGCTTACTGGTAGAACGGTGGTTGACCGCTTGGAGCGCCCCTAAGGCAGAAGGACGAGCGTCGTGGTCTCAACGGTGATCAAAAACCAACCCCTACAAGCATTGTGTATGTTCAGTGGTGAAAGCATTTAGGCGAATAGCATGAAAGTACTTCATGTCCAGCTTCGCTGATGCTGTGCTTAATGTTTTATTCTTTCGGTCCTTCCCCCTAGCCAAGAGGATGACACATGCAACTTTATACCGAGTACAGTAACTTAAATCGCTATGAAATTAATCATAAAGAAAATATATAAATGGAGAGAAATGATTGTTGTGCCTTTGCTCTTCCATTTAAAAGAAAAAAAGGCATAGCCCAAACAAAGTGTGCTACTAAAAAATGCACTTCACAACAACACAACTTTATACATGCAAACAACAAATATATACAATATGACTTCGAACATGACCAGACATACAACAATGTACATTCTCCAGAAATCAACAAAGCTAGTGGAATGTTGCATAATATAACTTCCCATTTCTTTACCAATAAATACTACATCAGAGTTATTCACACAACCGTATCTTGGCATTTCGGCAACCATCATACTCCCCCATATTGCCAAAAAAAAAAATTAAAAGAAATACAGAGATCGGAGTCTTAATGCAATGCCCAGTTTTATCTAAAAACACTCGTACATTTCTTTGGTTCATACCTGTCCAATCAGACAGATGAGTTCCCAAAAACAGATGATAACAGGGATTGCCAACTTCAGATTTACAACAACAAATACACCATCACAACATCCGAACAATAGTTAAAAGTCATTTTTTATCTGTGGTGACCCCGACAACAACATTGCTCACCTGCATCACATCAGATGAAAAGCAGCATTTCAGAAATTTTAAGTGATTAGCCAGATTCTGGCTGTAGAATCATGTATCGAAGTTCGCAGCATGTCTGAATTCTGGGTTATGAACTCTAGAAGGTATAGAATGCTTGGTAAGTGAACAAGGCAAGTCTTGTGAAACAAATATAGGCTGGTACAATGCCCAACAATTGTAAAGCCCAAAAAGAAGGAAGAAGAGACGAGGGTGATACCAGTTTGCCACTCGCATCCCTCGACATGGGATTCTCAACAACGACAGTTTGGCTCTTAGACTGTGGCACAGACAAAAAGGTTAAAAGAGAATTAAAAGTCTTGATTTAATTACAGTGGTCAAGCAAAATGTGAAAATAAAAGAGAGATACATACAGTTGAAGTAGATGGTGGAATAGCTGTAGTTCCATTTGGCCTACTGACGGGGATTGGCACTCTCATGTTACCCATCTGCTAGGAAAAGGAAGGAAATTACGCTCCCATAACATAAAATTATATATGGTTCTAGACAGAATGGGGGGAAAGAAAGAATTACAAAAGATCTCTGATTTACCCCAACATTTGTAACATAATGGCATATCGCACATTTAACAGAGGGTGCTCCATAGGGATACATAAGAGTAGTGCGACACTGGGCGCAGTTCACATGGGCAACCTGGTTTGCTGCTTTGCATGCATTGGAAAAGAAAAAAGACTTAGACAATGAGCAGAACTTATATTATTGATGAACTAGAAATCAGCATTAGCCTTATGTAGCTTTGATATTGTAGAACCTTAAAATAATATACACATATAAAGAATGATATAATCAATTGTATGGCCAACTGAGAGCTCATTCATATGGGCCAGACCAAGGAGAAAGAATGGTTGAGAGGAGGAGGAGGAGAAGAAGAAGAAGAAGCTTGTTTCCTATCGCTATCACCTTCTACCCGAGTGTTTCGTGAAGTATTCCGAAATGATTCATAGCTCATAAAACTAATCTGAAATTTAAAAAAAAAAAATCTGAAGTATATGTGAACTACCATTTGACAATCCATTTATAACTTGATTTATATGATCCATCTGTAACTGATGATTATAATGTTATTTTGTCTTAAAAATTGCTAGCTTTTGTTACTATTACCATCATAATGCTTAATCTGTGACCACTAGGGCATAGAGATAATCCATTTGTTCATATATTTAGTTCATTAACAATATTTTCAACATGAGGTCAAAAGTTGGGATCTGTACCAATCTCACAGATGCAAAATTTGCCCCCCAGTGCATTAGTCCTAGAGTGGGACTTGGGCCCATGGCAATAAGAGGAATACAAGAAGGGGGGTAAATGATTTAGTACTCATATGGGAACTTGTTTTGGCTCTTTGGCTTCTACATTGGGACACAGAGATGAACACAGATGAATGTGCATTTTTCTTAAAGCTAACACTGTCATCTTCCTCCTCTATCCATCCTCTTCCATAATCTTAAGAATTTTGGAGACTTGCTCGCTGGTTACATTAGCTTATACTATGAGAACGGTAAGGTAAGATGTCCCTACACACCAACACAGCTTCTTGTTTTATGGCCTGTTATATCAGAACTTGAAGCTTGGTTAGGTTGATCGATCCTACATACAGGTCTCTTCAATTCACAATTTCATTCCTTAGCTGAAACCATTTTCATAATGAAGGAAAGATTATCTCCAACATGCTTTTACACTCTACTGGATATGGCAATAGAGTTGTATATGCCTCGCTATATATGAGAAATGTCCATTAAGTATCTGCTCTGTCTTTCTTGAAAGGCGGAAAACATGAAGGTATGGGATGACATGGTTGGGTTTATGCAGACGTGCTCACATACATATTACATATTAATTACCAAACAACTTGTCTCATAATCCAGGTGTTAAGTTTTCCTGGAATTGTTAATTTTAATCTCTATATAATATTGTAAACCACGGGTGTGCAGTCTGATGAGTCATTATTTTAATTTTTCTTAACGAGTAATCTGACTTTTTAAGCTAAATGTGTCTATAAATACATACATATTGTACATACAAAGAAGCATGCCATAGTATTATCTCCAGCGTTTTCAAGAACTGCCTGCCACATAAAACCATCCATATCCCATTGGAATCATTATCCTTATCGGTGTTTGACAGCTTTTACAAAAGAAGGAACTAATCTAGGCATTGGAAAGTAGGGATAGCGGACCGGAGGGGAGAAGGGGTGAGGGGAGGGGGATCAAAGGCAGGATAGTTCAAGAGAGTTGTGCATGAAGGACAAGGGAGTTCATTTAGCAAACTTCTTCACTCTACATGCTCTAGGCTGTCATGGGCGGAAGAAGCAAAGAGGAAAATACAATCAAAGGAAAGTTCTAAACCTTCGCCTGCATCTAAGCAGAGAGGGAGGGGAGAGAGAGTGAAAAAGTACCAAGTTTACCTCAAACTATCATTCACTTCACCAAATTAATTATCCAACTAAAACATGTAAAATTTGTATTGTATATGACGACAGAGATTGAAGCTCGGAAGTGCGCATACTTCAATTCGTGAATCATGCTGTGTATGACACCTGTGTCAAACACCGGTATTAGATATGATTCTACTTCCAATGTGTTTTTTAGAATTTGTTTCATGTCCGTGTGTAGTATTATGTCGTGTTTGTGTGTGCGTGTCCATATCTGTGCAACATAGGAAGAAGGAAGAGGGGGTGTAGGTTTTTTTTTTTTTTTTTTTTTTTGTGGGGGGGGGTGGGGGTGGGGGTGGGGGGGGGGGGGGGGGGGACCGGACCTGAAGGTGGATGGCACATCAGAGAGGCCTTAAATATATATAAGTTGAACACGGTTCAAAATAACAAAAAGAAAATTGAGAAGACTAGCATGGTGACGGCAATAAAACCAACCACAACTGGCGGTCAAACACCAGGGAAGGGGTAAAAGAATATATGTCAAAATTTATATATATTTTCTTTCCGATGAGAAAATATGACAGAGATTCTCAACTTCTTTTAAAATGACCTGATGATAAAATACAACGAAAGACATTAGAACAATCATCCCATCCCCCCCCCCACCCCCCCCCCCCCCCCAAAAAAAAAAAAAAAAAAAAAAAAACCCCAATAAATGAGAATGAGATACAAGAAAAAATAATTTAAGCTTCAAAAAGGATACCAGATTGCCACTATAAAGTGCTGTATATCTCCAAGATAACAAGGAGAACAAATTGTATGACTCAACATTATTGTCACCATTCCATAAACAAAGGATCATCACATGCAAGAAGAGTTACAATGCCAGATTTAAAATAAAACAGTCTTAACAAGGATCCATGTTTCATAACACTGAACATAAGTTCTCTTTGATCAATCAATGCAATCATCACACAGATCTTTAACAACAAATGTACATTCTTTATAATTAAATAGCAACAAATCACCTTCTTATAGATGTAAACCTTTGATCTATCTAAATAACCAGCTGAAAAAGAAACTGTATTCTTAAATCAATGTCCTAGATATTAATCACAACAAATGGAGTCTCTTCATTTCCTTTAAAAATAACAAATATCTTAATGAAGAAATACTGTAGAAACAATAAATAAATAAACCCAGGAAAGAAACATATAAAATGTGCTTTTATGAAGACATCACAGATTCAGACACTAACATTCAAAACCGTGGAAAACTTCGCAAAAATGTAAAAGACAAGCAATACCTGGTCTCACAAGATTCATTGTATTACAGCAGGAACATCTCACACTCGTTGCACCACGAGTGTACATCAACAATGTTCGGCAATTGCCACACACAAGTTGGGCCATCTCCATTCCTGCAAGAAGTTTAAAATATATCTTAGCATATAAAATAGTTAAATAAAATATATCATATAAAATTGTTAAATGTGATAAAAACAACTTATCTTCAAAACAGATCAACTTTCTTCCTCTAATACAACACTTATTCTATAATAAGGCTAATACCAAAAAAAGGTACAGTTTATAGCTAGCCGCCTATGTAGCACGAACACGCGTGTCCGACACACGTGTCGTGTGTACTTTTAAGAATTTGTCACATGTCCACGTGTTGTGTTCATTCCAACATTGACGTGTCCGTGCAACATAGCTAGTAGCCACAACTTCGGAGCTAACAACGCCAATAGTAGTGAAAAGGGACACAAGCAAAAACTTTAGCATAAAACCAAAAGTGAGAGAGATCATAGACAATGTAAATAAAACCAACCGGTTGGAAGAACCAAATGTGCCTAAAGTGTGTTAATCTTTGCTATATTCATCATCATAACACTCCCCAAAAAAAAAAAAAAAATCACCCACAATATCCCCACCCTGCGCGCCTTTCCTGAATTTTGACACTAAGAAATTATACAAAATTCCAATATTGCCAAAAATATACCAAGGTCAACCCATCTTCAGAAACAGACATAACGCTTTTCAACCATTGACAATAAGATACTGACATCAGTTTTTCTTTTTCTCGCAAGCAACATGTATTTGTTGATTTTTCTTTCTGGGTCTTCAAGATTGTGTTGCAAACTCCAAGATGCTGGAGTCTTGTGGCTTTCATAGAAATAATAAGAAAATCAATGATCAAGTATTTCCCTAGTGAGAAAGCAACACATTTCCCTAGTGAGAAAGCAGCAGCACCTCCTGCCCTTATCCATATACTAAAAACTGAATGTCTCCACTTCGCCACCAACTTGAAAGCCTCCAAGCTAGAACACCATCCACTCAATGGCCCTGGGACTGTTGAGGTATGAAAGCAAATGACCTATGGTTAAAAAAGCCTGACCATAAACCATCATCATCATCATAGTCTTGTCAAAAAAAAAAGACTTACCTTTCAATAGAATGTAAGTGGATTGGGTGTGTCGATCTGGACCGCGGTTGGCCCATATTTTGACAAATAGATATCCAGAATTTTTCCTCGGACTCATATCCTGACAGTTCTGATTCAGATTCTCAACATCCGTATTTGAATCCAGAGTAGAAATTGGTTTAAATGTGACCCAAATCTCATCTTTCAACCACTATTCACTCCAAAAATGACCTCAACAAGCAGCAGGAGCAACTGCCTGTTCCAAATGGATAGCTTGAAAGTGGAAACAAACCTCCTCCACAGTGATGGTGAGAAAAAGGCAGCCAGCCCATATCGTATTTGAGTCCTTTTTGCCATTCCATAAGTGTGAGTTTTTACGTCAAAACAACCATTTTTCAATCCCTTTTATGGTTCCGTCTCCACTCTTTTCCAACCCTTCAATACAGATACATGACTATGAGCATGGGCTTCCTCAGTTTTTTTATTGTCAATACCTTTTCATTTCACATGATGTAACAATTGAGGGCAAGCTAAAATAAAGGCCAAAGCCTTTTCATACACACACACTTCTCGCACAATTGTTATTAGCGCCAAATTATCATTTTGATATGCACAAGATAGAAACTTAATAAATTAAAGGGTTCTTTTTGTATACATAATAGGGACATCATGACTTCTCTTTGCACCTATCAGCGTCATCGTCGCCGTATTGCATCGGACCACCTTTGGTTTTTAGTTTTGAGATATGCTTGGCATTGTTTATTTCGATTTTACTGAACAACTGTTTAGTCTGCATGTCGTAGTTGTGTTTAATTTTCGTTTGAATCCATTTAGACTTTGAGTCAGCATTTGGGGTTGCTAGTTAGTCATGTTTTTTTTCAGCATTGTATTTGTTTTTACTGTTTTTGTTGTTTTTGGTTTAATCTCATATTGAAAGTGGGTTGAGTCTTATAGGCAAGCATGTTTAAAGAGACCCAACTCAATGAATAAGGCAATGAAGATTTGACAAAAAAAATTGTTTTGGTATTGGTTTGATCAAATTGATGAATCAACAGGTGGTGAAACCTAAGACCGGATTGCGATCCGTGTTCATATCCCCAATTCAAATTTTTAGCCTTTGATCCCACATCAATTTTGGTATCAGAGCTAAATTCCTGTCTTTTTATTATTAAAAAAATACATTGTTCATCTTTTTCAGCCCTCCACAAGAACCCTAACCTTAATCCTAATCAGTCATCACCGCCACCTCGCCGATACTGCCTCGTGACTGTCGTCATGTCGTCACCGCTAGATCTACTCCTCCATATCTACTCAATCTCAACGTTGTCATCGCCGGCGATCTCATCTTCACCATCGACCATGTCGACAACTTCATCGTCACCTCTGCGACCCCAAGCTCAGATTTGAACCACCATTCAATTGGGGATCACCGCCATCTCTGCGACCGGATCAGCGACCGCGACCTCATCATGGTCTTCGTCTTCTTCTCCTTGACCTCGCCGCCGATCCAAAACTTTGTCGACCGGAGCCGTCCTCGTCGTGCCTGCCTTCGCTTGTAAAACAGTTGGGTTGATTGGGCTTGATTTGGGTTCACAACCGGATTCTAATCCAATCGCCTAACCCAGCCTCGTCGGACCCAATCTGACTAAGTTGTATTGCTCACTGCAGTGTACAGCAGCAATCCAAACCCCGTTTCAAGGTCGATTCGAGCCTGATTCGCGCTATTTTCGAGGCAACACTCTTACAGACTATATTACTGTTGTCCAGGACTTTCGTGAGCGACTTTCAGCTCTCGGTAAGGGTGTTTCTTCGAGGTAATCCAATTTTATCAATTATATTTCTATTCTAACGGCATTAGAAATTGTCTCGATTACTCCAAAATTGGTTCATCCTTAATGCTATCAATATTGTTGTTCTTCTTCTAAAATTGTGTGTGAATCTATTACATTTTTTGCTCTAATCTAATTATTAAAATATAACTATTTCCTGAATTTAGGCACTTGATTAATTATCTTAATGCTATATTAAAACGACCAACATCACTTGCATGGTTTCTATTATTTGATCATTTTAATTAAATCCTTGATGCCTAAACGTTCGATAAGTTGTGAGATAATCTAGTGGGCGTACATAATTGAACTACTTGTTGATTTCTAATTTATCATGTGCATCCCACATTAAAACATTGTTAGGTGTTTAAGATTAGTTTTCATTCTTATTAGGTTGCATTTAGACCTCATCTCGTCGTTGATTTGCATCGCTTGTTCGTTGAAAACTCATCATTTTAAGTCATAATTTTTACATTTCATCTAAGTTTTGCATTTAAGAACACCCCGTTGCATGCCCACTCGTAGTGGAACACAGTACCACTTTTAGACCCAATTTCTGAGATGGATCCCACCATTACTAGCATTGCAAAACTCTTAGAAGACTTATCCACTCGATTTGGAAATGTCGACAAAAGTTGAAAAGCAATAGGGAATGTTTAGACCGAATAGAACGTGAGGCTACCAAGAATCTTAGTGAGAATGGATCTCGACCAGAAAATCACACACCCAGGCATATGTTCAACCTAATCACGATGGAATGAACTTACGGAACATTAAACTAAAAGCACCCGCCTTTGATAGTCAGTTTGATCCCCAAATTTTTCTTGATTGAACATCGAATAGAAATCATTATTTCGACTAGTATAATATGTCTAATGAGAGGCAGATCCGATTTGTCAAAATGAAATTAGTTTGTCAGGTTAGGCAATATTGGGCTAATGTAGAGAAGCTCTTAGGAGACAGAAGCCCGTTCAGACTTGAAATGAGATGAGATTGAAACTCTAAGAGAAATATTTGCCTCTGTCCTACAAACAGTGCTTAGTTCATCAATGACAGTGTTTGACGCAAGGCAATCAACCAGTGGGAGAGTACATCACCAAGTTTGATAAATTTCTGGTTAGGTATAGCAAGAATAAGTGACATCGTAGTCTTGTCTAAATTTTGCTCAGGACTTGGGAAAGATCTTAGGTGTGAGCTTTTTGTGTGAGATAACTCCACTCTAGAACAAGCTTATTAGCTTGTCCAGGATCTAAATCGCTCCCAAAGTTTTTCTTTCACTAGACGCACAGACTATAAGAATAACACCAACAAGCCACCACTGTCAAGTCTCAACAAAGTCAGTCCCAGTCCCATTTTTAGATCTAGTAATTCTACTCAGAAGCATGATGATAAAGGCAAAGAAGTTTACATTGAGTTGTCTAGATCGGTTCAACAGAATTGATGTTTTAAGTGTCAATGGTTTAGTCACATTGTTGCACAATGTCCGAGCAAGACAAGAACTTTGATTATTCAGACTCTGTCGGACAGTGACCAGCATGACTTAGAGGAGATTGTCAATGATCCTGAAAGACGTTTTTGAAAAGATGAGCTTGTTGATCAAGCTACCACCTTAGGATGTCTTTTGAGCATGCACCTGTCTTCGATTGATGATGTTGACGAGATTACCCACTAGCTTAGTGTAGTAAGATGCGCTTTAGCTCAACCCAAGAAGAGTGATGACTGACGTCAATCCACAATATTTCAACCTCTCACTAAAATAAGTGATAAAATTTATCGAGTCATAATTGATAGTGGGAGTTGTCAACGCCGTCATCTCAACCATGGTGACTAAATTTGGGCTAAATGTTGTTCTCCATCCTCAATCATATAAAGTGTTTTGAGTTAACTCTTTGTCCATTGACGTTAAGAAAGATGTCTTGTCCCAATTCAATTTGCCTATTACAGAGAAAAAATTAATGGTACTAGCCTGAATTACTCAAGTCTACGACAAGGAGTTTTATGCGATTGTATAATCATTGCGCTATTGGCAAAATTACCTCTTACCGCAAGATTTGTAATTTACTCAGACCACGAAGCACTTTGATACCTTAATTCTCAGAAGAAGCTTAATGCTAGGCATGATCGATTGGTTGAATTTTTACAAGATTACACTTATACCCTTAAACATGTCTGGAGTTGAGAACAAGGCGGCTAATGCGCTCAGTCGTCAAACTTGTCTTCTTAACCAAATGAATATTAAAGTAGTGAGTTTTGATAAAATTAAAGAAGAGTATAAGTCATGTCCTGACAATTGAGAGATTGTTGTCTTGTTAAAAGCATGGGTGACTCCTAGATAGATGGCTTCATGCTTCAAGGTTATTATTTATTTTGATTTCGTGAGTTATGCATTCTCCATACTTCCTTGAGAGACTACTGATGAGGACACCAGAGCATGTACACGATATGGACGTGTCTTTCAGTGTAAGCAGCGCACCAGTTTGATGAGCCCAGACCTATGATTTTGTGTTTTATTTCAGATGTATTTCTACTGTATTTTGCTTGTATTTTCTGTTGTGTTTGCATGTATTCTCTTTTTCTATTTATTTTACTTAGTGGGGTACAACATGAGATAGTGGGTAATTATTACTTGTAATAAGAAGTTGTGTAGTGAGAAATTGTGTGGGTTGTAGTCCATATGTATTTTCAGATTTGGTGCTGATATTTTTTAATGAAGAAAAGCTAAGAAATTACTCCCTTCTTGCCTGTGTAGCTCTTGTTCCTCTCCTATCTCTCTTTACTCTTTTCTTTTTCTCCCAACACCCCTTCTCCACTACAGCCACAGCAGCAGCAACAGCAGATGCAGCAGCATTCAGTAGCCCCAGCAGCAGCAGCCCTAACAACAGCACTGCAGCGGCGGCGCACAACAGCAACAGCGGCAACCAGACAACAGCACCAAAGCGGCAGCAACAGATAAAGCAGCAACAACAGCAATAACAGCTTCAGCAAACTCATCTCAGTCCTTTAGCTTGATGATCCATATCTGAGATCGAACCAAACTCACTTCTACTAGAGTAACGGCGAGTTCTTCGAGATTGTCTATTCAGACGACCACTTAAACTTCATCTACATTCCAAGTGTTACATCGGCCTTCATTTTGCTTCCGCATTAACTTTTTCCTCAGGTCATTCAGGAGCAGCCTTCAGAAGATCTCTTTGAAGTCGACAGTGATATCGAGGTACCACCATTGGAACATCTTAAGATTTGATTTCACTCCAATACGAGATCTTCAGGTATTTCTTTCTTTTGGACTTTACCAGTTCCAGCGGTAGTAATTCTCTATTATATTATCTTTCTATTGGTTGTTCTCACAAAGTAAATTGAGTGAACTATTTGTTACCTTGTATTTGTCGATCTGAACATTACATGTGGGACTTGCCATTTCAGAGCGTTGTGAGTGAAACCTACTGCATGTATACAATTTATTTACAATAAACATTAGTCACTATTTCAAGTTGATAACTTTTAGTCTAGATCGATCGCCTTTATTAGTGAAACGTGCTTCATTTACTTTGTTGCTGAGCTTCGTACATGCATACACACGTTTCACATCATTTTGGTATCAGAGTTGCATTCTAGGTTAGAAATTTTAATCATGCGTGTGAATGTTGCATCCAATAGACTTTAGGAATGTGGCATTGCATGTAGAACCATCACTTTATTTTTTAAAAAATGCATTCATATATTTTAATTTGGCAGTAAGCTTAATTCATAGTTAGCCCTTTAATGTATGCCAACTCATAACGGCAGATTACACCTACTTGACAAGACTTGTGACTACCAGGCTACCATGATGAATTCTGAAGTCCTCTAGAAGTTGGAAGAAGTTCTGAGTCGCCTTCTAGCTGTTGAACAAAATCAGGTCAAACTCCAACTTGAGGTGGATCTCGATTAGTTGAGATTGAACAGAATCGTGATCGACCACCTACTCCACCCATCCTGAACACTCTCCATCATAGAAACCTTCAGCCTTTCAGAAATGAGCGAGATCCAGATGAACGTATTGTGAGTATCAAAATCAATGCCCCTTCTTTTGATGGTACACTGGAACCACAACTGTTTTTGAATTGGATAAAAGAAATGGATTGTTATTTCAAGTGGTACTCAATGTCTTGAGTCGGTAGAGCAAAAAGTCAGTTTTGCCACCATGAAGTTGACTGGGCAAGCTAGTCAATATTGGGCTAACTTTGAAACTCTTTGTGAGTTAAGAGAAGAGCATCCTATTGGCACTTAGCATGACATGAAAACCCAGCTGAAACAAAAATACCTCCCACCTTCTTATTACCCGAGGTTGTTAGACAAGTGGAACCAATTCTACCCGGGGAGCAAGTCTGCCAAGGAATACGTCGCAAATTCGACGAGTTCATCATCACGTGTAGCATGCTTGAAACTGAAACTCCTATGCAAGTCCTCTCTAAGTTTAGAGCTGGATTGCGAGAAGATCTTAGGAGCGAACTCTTCGCAAAGAACGTCGACACTTTGGAGAAAGCTTATGCCCTAGTGCAAGATTTGGATGAAGTCAAATCGACCAAAACTCACGACTATAAGGCTAGTGTCCCTCGACCTTCTTTATAGTCTTCCCAAAGTCGAGCTACATCCAGTTATTCCCAACCTCAGACTGACAACAAAGGTAAAGGTATTGCAAGAAGTATTCTCAAATCTTATCCTCAGACCAAATAATATAAATGTCAGGGTTATGGACATATAGCAGCCAAATGTGCCAGTCCATACAAGATCGCCTTCATTGACGAAGAAGGCTATCCTCGGTCCAAAGGTGATGAGTACATTGACCAAGTGGATGGAGATGACAAGGGTTTCGTTGAAAATACTGAAAAAACAACGCTAAATTGTCTTCGATCACGATAGTACACCAGATTATCCGTAGTCAGGTGCCAAGGCACAGCCGAAGGTTAGCGATGACTAGGGACGTACTACCATTTTCCACACATTCATCAAGATTGGAGAACAAAGTTGTGAGGTGATAGTGGATAGTGGGAGTTGTATTAATGTTGTATTCCTCGGTGATTATAAATAAGGTTGGTCTAAAAGCTGAACCCCATCCGCATCCTTATAAAGTATCTTGGATCAATGAGGCCACATTAAATGTTACACAGAGGTGTTTTGTCCCTATAGAGTTTACTATTTATAAAGACAGGATATGGTGCGATGTGGTAACCATGAATGTGGGTCAAATTATCTTTGGAAGACAGGATATCCTGTAATGCGATAACGATGTTCACATTTATAACCGTTCGAACATGTGTTTTTTTGAATATGAGGGCAAGAAGGTCAGGGTGCTTCCTTAGCAAGAACAATATTGCTGAGAAAAAATCAGTTGCAGTCAAGCAAACAAAAATCAGCCTGATTAGTGCAAAGGGCATCGATCGTGAGATGACAAAAGGGAAGCCTGTCATCATTCTCATGCCCGAGAAGTCCCTAAAGAGTCGATCACCTTGATTCCTTGTGAGGTCGCCCCCGTGATTGATGAATTCACTGATGTCTTTCTTGAAGATCTCCTGAACCAATTACCACCAATGCGTGACATCCAACACGCTACTGATTTAGTCCCAGGAGCGAGTCTTCCCAACTTACCGCATTACAGGATGAATCCTACCGAACATGCAGAATTGAAGAGGTAAGTCGACGAATTGTTGGAAAAAGATTTTATAAAGGAAAGTATGAGCCCTTGCGTGGTGCCTGCTCTACTGACGCCAAAGAAAAATGGAACTTGGAGTGTGTGTGTGTGTGGATAGTCGCGTGATCAACAAGTTAACGATAAAGTACCGTTTTCCCATTCCCCGGCTGGATGACATGTTGGATATGATGGCAGGAGCCAAAATATTCTCCAAAATTGATCTGAAGAGTGGCTATCACAAAATTCGAATCCGTCCTGGTAATGAATAAAAGACCGCCTTTAAGACGAAGAATGTTTGTATGAGTGGATGGTTATGCCATTTGGATTGACAAATACTCCTAGTACGTTTATGAGAGTAATGACTCAGGTATTGTAACCCTTCATGGGCAAATCTCTGGTCTATACTTTGATGGCATACTCATCTACAGTAAAAATCAAGAGCAACACTTAGACCAGCTACGTCAAGTGTGTGGAGTGTTGAGAAAGGAGCAATTGTATGCAAACCCAAAGAAATGTGCCTTTCTTACCAACAAATTTATTTTCTTAGGGTTTGTAGTTTCTTCGATGTCTGGCGAGTACGTATCAATTTAGGGCAAGTTAAAAGAGCGCAGGGGAGACCGAAGAAAATATGGATGGAGATAATACGACAAGATATAAAGGCTAAAGGTCTTAGTGAAGGCATATTGCTCAATAGGAATGAGTGAAGAAAGCTGATCCATGCGTCTGATCCGGCGTAATTCTCATTTGGTTCATGTAGCCTACCCCAAATACTTGGGACAAGTGGCTTAGTTGTTTGTAGTTTCTTCGAAAGGAGTATCCGCTGATCCTGAGAAAATCAGGGCCATAGAAGAATTGCCAGAACCCCAAAGCATAAGAGATGTCAGAAGTTTTCATGGACTTGCCACATTTTATCGACGGTTTATCTAAGGATTCAGCACGATCATGGCTCCAATAATTGATTGTTTAAAGAATAGCGAATTCAATTGGTCAAAGCGTGCCACTAAAGCCTTTCAAGAGATTAAACAAAAAATGACAGAAGCACCCGTTTTGCGTCTACCAGATTTCTCAAAAGTCTCTGAAATGGCATGTAATGCATATGTTCTAAATCTTCCTGAAGGTTTTAGTATTAATCTCATATTTAATGTTGGAGATCTAGTAGTATACAAAGATCTGGATTTCAATCCGAGTAACCCCTTACTTGATGAGCCTACCCAAGACCTTACTTCTGAGGGACCCTCCTTACCTCCACTTCCAAATCTACAACCCTATGCAGCAGAACAGATTGATAAAATAATAGATGATGAGATTATATCTACTACCGATGGTGGAACTAGGCGATATTTAGTCCATTGGAAAGGAAAGCATAAATCCGACGACACTTGGTTAGATCGAGAGGATATGCAGCGTCTAGACCCCGACGCTTTAGAGCAGTATGAGAGCAACAGAGATACCTACTCGATGGGGTCGAGTTTTCCCCCTGGGGGAATTGATGAGGACACCAGAGCATGTACATGATATGGACGTATCTTTCAGCGTGTAGGCGGCGCACCAATTTGAGGAGCCCAAACTTATGGTTTTAGCGTTTTATTTCAGAAGTATTTCTACTATATTTTTCTTGTATTTTCTGTTGTACTTGCTTGTATTCTCTTTTTTTTAGTTATTTTACTTAGAGGGGCACAACATGAGATGGTGGCTAGTTATTACTATATTTTGCTTGTATTTTCAAATTTGGTGATGATGTTTTTCAATGAAGAAAAGCTAAGAAAATTACTCCCCTCTTGCATGCATCACTCCTCTCCCTATCCTCCTATCTCTCTTTAGTCTTTTCTTTTTCTCCCAACATCCCTGCTCCACTACAGCCACAGCAGCAGCAACATACAACAGCAGCAACAACAGACGCAGCAGCAGCATTCAGCAGCAACAGCGACAGCAGCAGCGCTCAGCAGCAGCAGCGAAGCGGCAGCGGCAGATAAAGCAGCAACAGCAGCAATAACAGCTTCAGCAGCCTCGTCTCAGTCCTTCAACTTGATCCATGTCTGACATCGAACCAAACTCACTTCTACTAGAGTACGACAGTGAGTTCTTCGAGATTGTCTATTCAAACGATCACCCAGACTTCATCTACATTCCAAGTGTTACACCGGCCTTCATTTTGCTTCCGCATCAACTCTTTCCTCAGGTGATTCAGGAGCAGCCTCCAGAAGATCTCTTTAAAGTCGACAGTGATATCGAAGTACCACCATTAGAACATCTTCAGATTTGATTTTGCTCCAATACGAGATCTTCAAGTATTTCTTTTCTTTGGACTTTACCAGTTTCTGCGTAGTAATTCTCTATTATATTATCTTTCTATTGGTTGTTATCATAAAGTAAGTTGAGTGCACTGTTTGTTACCTTATATCTGTCGATCTGAACATTACATGTAGAACTTGCCATCTCAGAGCATTGTGATTAATCTTTCGACTTACATTTTGAAACCTGCTGCATGTATATAATTTATTTACAATAAACATTAGTCATTATTTCAAGTTGATAACTTTTAGTCTAGATCGATCGCCTTTGTTGGTGAAACGTACTTCATTTACTTTGTTGTTGAGCTTCGTACATGTATACACACGTTTCACATCAACTACCTTGTTTGAGAATTGCATGCTGAAGGTCTTGCTAGTCATTTTGGCCGAGAAAAGAAAACAGAGGCTGTGGAGAATTTATTTTAGTGGCCAAGTATTAAGAAAGATGTTACAAAGCTAATAGAACAATGTCGTACCTGTCAATTAGCTAAGCAGCGTAAGTAGAATACTGGCATGTACACGCCTCTACCGGTGCCAAATCGTCCCTGGTAGGATGTGTTATGGATTTCGTGCTCGACTTTCTAAGACTATAAAAAGCACGATTTCATATTTATTATTGTGGACCGCTTTTCAAAAATGGCCCATTTCTTGTCGTGCGCCAAAATGTTTGATGCCTCCAAGATTGCCAAGATTTATTTTGACGGAGTGGTTGAGTTACATAGCTTACCCAAAACTATTGTGTCAGATAAGAATGTGAAATTCATGAGCTATTTTTGGAAGACTTTATGACACAAAATGGGGACTAAGCTAAAGTTTTCTACTGCTTTTCATCCCAAAACTGACAGTCAAACCGAGGTGGTTAATAGGAGCCTAGGAAACCTTTTACGATACTTAGTTGGTGTGAATTTGAAGAATTGAGATCTGCAGAGTTTGCATATAATAATTTGATGAATAGTCAATAGGTATGAGTTTATTCAAAGTTGTGCATGGTTTTAAACCTAAGAAGCCTATAGATCTTATCCTTGTGATGATATCATCATAGATATCCGAGTATGCATCTGCATTCACATTGCATGTTCATGATTTGCATAAAGAGATAAACAAAAAATTCAAGAAAATAATGCACATTATAAATCCTATGCTGATTAGCACCGCAGGTATCTTAAATTTACTGAGAGTGATTCTGTAATGATTCGGATTCAACCTGAGCGGTTCTGCCAGAAACTATTAAGAAAATGCATGCTCGTAGCGCGGGTCCTTATAAAGTTCTCAAGAAAATTAATTCAAATGTCTATGTAATTGATTTACCTTTGGATTTTAAGATTAGTTCAACATTTAATATTTCACTTAGTAACTTATAAAGGTCCTCCTTTTAACCCTGATAATCCACTTGTAGATCTTGATGAGCCTACCCCGAGCATTTTTTTAAGAGATCCCACTTGCCACCATTACATACTACACGTGTCCCATTTGCTGCATAACAGATCGATAGCATTCAGGATGACCAAATCATCTCCACCTGAGATGGTGGTTGCAGACGATATTTAATGCGTTGGAACAATCGTCCTGAATCTGATAATGCTTGGATTACTCGAGAGGGCCTGCAGTGATTGGCCCCGAACCTAGTGGAGTAATACGAGAGTAATAAGGAACCTTACTCGACAGGGTCGAGTTCTTCCTACTCCGAGAGGGTTGATGTGGACATCATACCGACTTCTCTTCGCACCAATCAGCATCGCCGCCGCCGCCATATTGCATCGACCCACCTTTGATTTTAGTTTTGAGATGTTCTTGACATTGTTTATTTTGATTTTACTGGACAATTGTTTAGTTCGCATGTCGTAATTGTGTTTGATTTTCGTTTGAGTCCATTTGGACTTCGTTTGAGTCAGCATTTAGGGTTGAGATTGAGTCTAGTTCACCATGTTTATTTTCAGCATTGTACTTGTTTTTATTGTTTTTTGTTCAGTCCCGCATTGGAAGTGTGTTGAGTTTTGGACTAAAGTGAAGCCTATTTAAAGGGGTCCAACTCAATAAATAAGGTCACAAGGATTTGATAAAAAAAATATGTTTTGATATTGGTTTGATCTAATTGATTGAATCAACACGTGGTGAAGCCTAAAACTGGATTGTGATCAGTGTTCATATCCCCAATTCAAATTTTTAACTTTTGATCCCACATCAATACACCTCCATAGAGTCTTCATATTTTTATATACCTTCCCAAATTCATCATATTTACATACTCCCTTGAAATCTTTTGAATTATTTCAGAAATCCCTCCCCTTTCGTCTCTGTTCAAAATGTGACGATCAAGGATTTGCAACAACAAAGCCCATAACTGTTCAGTACTAGAGGGAAGATGAAATCACTTCCTGATCTTAATTTTCTTTCCCCCATGTGTTGTTACATGATTCCTATTTTCCCTTCTGTTTTTCCCCCTATTTTTCCCCTCCCTTTCCCCCAATTCATTCTAATTTTCCCTCCTTTTCCCATATGATCAACTTAACTTCTCCTTGTGCTTTAATCAGGACTGAGTTTGTGGAGTTTTCACGTATGGATTTGTTAGTTGTGGTCAGGTGTAGGTTAGCCAAAAATATATATACAGTTAGGTGTAAAACATCTGGCTTCACACTGGAAATAATTGGGTAAACTAAGGACTGGAAAGTAAACATATCAGGACTGACGTCAAGTAAAGGAATATTTGCTGTTTACATGCCCTTTATAATGGAGACGGGATTTTTGGAACAACATAAAATATTTTTGAGGGATATATAAAAATCTGAAGAGTGTAAGGATGCTATAGAAATATAGAAGATTGAAGGGCGTATATATAAAATCCTAAATTTAAATGTATTATTCATCTTTGTTCAGCTAAATGTGTTAAAAATGTTGTAACCGAACCAGAAGAGCAAACAGAAGCCAGCTTCTAACAGTTTAAAATAGTCAATAGGAAAAATTTGTCCATGTAGAAAAAGGTAAAATGAGTCATGTATTACTTCATTCATTACAATGACACATGAACACAGGAAAGTATAATGGCATTTACATGATACATATAGGTTTTAAATCATAAGATGCTTTGTGTGTGCATGAGCAGACCATGTCTCATGACTCTCTGTGCTCGAGTATACTCCATCATCAGCATCACCTTTGTCATATAGGACTTTCCCCATCAAAACAGAGTCGCACATCGAGGACAATACAAACAAGTCAAACCCATAAACTTCCAACAAAAGATTTCACCCAGTCTTCTTGACAAACAGTCAACCTGACATCAACATTCAATTATGTGGTGCCAAGCCCCTGAAAAAAGGGCATACTATGACTGTATGAGAAAGTGGACCTGCCATATAACCATGATAACCAGTTGGCACGTACATATGTAAGCCTAGCTCTTCTAGTAATGCAATTGAAGTTGATGCAACTAAGGAGCAACCCTGAAATATCCCCTACACAAGGACATTCTAGACTCTTAACAGAAGAGAAATGATACAATTTGTTATAGGAAATTATATTCATCTTCAAAAACACAGGGCAAGCCAAAAGGCCAGGTAGGATTAAATTATATTTCCTCCAGGTGGTAATTGAAGTATTTTACGTTTCAATTTGTTGTGGCCTTTTGGAGATTCAAGGAAAGAAGGTAATGGTGTATGGTCTCATGTGAAGATGATGTAGAGCATTTCTCAGTGCAGAAAGTACAGACATTTTTTCTTCAAAATAATACATGATAAAGAAATACTCTTGGAACTTGAGGTCAAATAATTGATAGGGTCTGATCTTCCTGTTAGATTACATAACCATGTCGAAACATGTAGCAGGCCCGTTTTTATGTGAATGCAGTCCCGAAACCATGTATAAATCATTACATTGTGCAAACATAGCTCACATTTTAAGACAGCACAGAACCTTCAAAAACAATTTATAGCAATATAAGAAAGGAGGTCAAAATGTAGACAAGCTGTTACTTCTTAATGAAGCAATTAAACCACAGGTTCTAATTGCCAAGTATACTTATTTGTGCTTATGTAAGTAACAATACAGAACATAAAAACCAAGGCGTTTAACATTATCTGGTCAAAAAAACAAAAAACTAAGCAAAAGAAAGATACCTGGAGGGGGTACTGGGGTTATTGTGTTGCATATTGCACAACAAACATTAGTGGCTCCCCTGGGGTAAAGGAGGACATTCCTACATCCATTGCACACAAGTTGGCTCTGCATCCTACAATGTCCGTATCAAAAAATCAGCACATAATTAGACGCAGAAAAGTCTATCAATGGTTTGCAAATAAGGTAGAAAATGTTGTATGCACTCAGCTGTAAATGCAAGTATGAAACTTACACACTCAAAATATCCAAGAATACTACAATGCCATCTAACACCAATCTTGAATTGTTAAGACACCAACTGACAGGCATGGAAGAATATTTTTCTTCTTGAATTTATTACCAAATGGAGTACCCACATGATAATTTATTTATTTGGTCTTTCCATTAAAGGGACAAAGGCGAGAGGAAAGAACTTGAGGGGGAAAAGCCTAGAACTACAAGACATATAATATGTGACTCACAAGGATAAACACATTGGTTTGCGAAAATATATTGAAAACAAAATATATGTACTCAAAAAATAACAATGATTCCATCTGAGTTTCTGAGTAGCAACGTTTCAATTCCTGAGATGCTTAGGCTGCAATGATGGAGGTGTTTAGGCGTCCACATATCCATACTGTGATGCTATAAATTATTAAATAAACAAAAACTCAAGTGAACAAAGAAAACAGTACCAGACAGCAAAGAACCATATATCCAGAAGAGGTGAAGTGAGTATAGCTCACATGCACACGAGAGAGGAAGTTGCAGCAAGAAGGCATAGCTTACAGTGACTCACTTTTCTAAATGAATTTCAGTAGACTAGCTTGAATACTAAATCGCTTGATTTGATTCCACTAAGGAACTCTAGCAAACATTGATTCTTGTTGCCACAGACAACTTTAACAACACGAATGAAAAAACTTTGAGACATCTCCTTTAAGACTCACACTATAAATATAAAAAAAAAAAAAAACTTTCGAGGTCCCAATGTCAGTGGTAAAATAAATAAATAACTGACATAAGGCATAAACCATATAGAATCTCTTGCAATCAGGTCATACTCTAGAATTTTAAGGATATTTCAGCTGAGTAATTTAAATGCATCGAGTGGTCCAAAGAAACTCATATGGTGTTAGTTCAAACAAAATTGCTTTGAGAATAAACAATTGCTGGAGTGATTACTTTTTGTAAAATTTACAAACACCACCCCCCCCCCCCCCACAAAACACACACACACACACACACACACACACACACAAAAAGAGAAAAAAAAGAGGGGGGGGGGGGGGGGGGGGGGGGGGAATTCCTGGCCTGGTTTCCCCAAGGAAAAGAAGTAAAAAAAAAGTTAAACAACAAAAAACAATTAAACATAAAGGAATAGTGGTCTGAATGGCTAACCTCTCCATCATTCCTGCCAAATGCCAATCTAACAAAAATGTCCTGATGCTCGGCAGGGTCAAGTCAAAAACATTTAGGTTCTATTTGACAAGGCTATGCCCATTTTTCTAGTACAAGAGTATATGCCTCAGGCATAGCATCAAATGAGTATAATGACATCTTATATGGATATGCACTTGGGTGTATTTTTTGAGCAATAGAGGATTTTAGGGGAGAGAGTCTGTGCCCATTTTTCCAGTACAAGAGTTTATGCCTCAGGCATAGCATCACATGGGTATAATGACATCTTATATGGAAACACATTTGGGTGTATTTTTTGGGCAGTAGATGGATTTTAGAAAAGAAAAAAGGTATACTAAGTTTCATTGTGAATTGTTCTTATGACCAAAATTTGAGTATAAGAAGGGTCTTGCATAAAAGAGGCATAAATTAATACAAATTAAGATTCTTGATGTTTGGCAGGTATTAAAAAAAAAGTCCTTATGCCTCCAACCTCCTTATTTCACTGCTCACACAGAGCCTTATGGTCAAAGATTTAAAAATTTGACAGAACCCTTGGAAGAAAGAAATAGCACCCAAATTGTAGCGTCCCAATCCCACGGATACGGAGACACTACAGCAACGTACATACGCAGGGCGATAGTACCATCGTATGTACGCTAAGCATATGTACAATACAGGAGTCAAAGTACGGAAACACGTAGTAATATACATTCCACATAAAAGTATAAGTACTCAGTCATCACGGAATGTGACATAATATTACATAAGTATTACATCACCAAGAAGCGCAAAAGTAGGGTATACAAGGTACAAAAGACAAGAACTCATGAGCTAAAAGAATCTCACAAGCAAGGCAAGACGGGAGAAAACTACGGCTGATCTGCTTGCTCCTCGAGGAAGGCCAGGTCCTCAACTGAAGGATCCACCTCAGTCCAAACTTCAAAATCTGAACATGCATGTCCAGGGTTCTCAGAAAGCAAACCCAACGAGTGCAAGAAGAAACCAAGTGGCAAGTATAAGCAATAGCAAGTGTATCAGGTCAAGTGTTATGTACTCAAATCATGCAAGCATGGAATAACCACAATAATAGTATAATATGGAAACAACATTAGAAATTCATGTGGCATGAAGTCAAATTATCAAGTTATTATTAAGACTCGTTCAATTTGTATGTTTCGGTATATGTCCCATACCATATACCTCCGCGTACAAGTCGAGCGAGTTGGTTATTGGAAACTGATAGAAATCAACGAACCATGTTAAGAATGGGTCCCGTAAATGCCCGAGACAATGGTCCAGGAGTATCCGGCACTCAGCCAAAACATACCGCTAGGTACTGGGTCTTACTATATGCCCGTAGGACTTAGTATATGCCGAACAGGAGCAGGGTATCACCGCTCCTCAAAGAAATAGACCCAAGGGATTAAGGCACACCCGGCAGAAGGCATGGGAGTAGGGTGCCAGTACACCCCATGAAGCACCTGGTGGCCTCCAGGTAGAATCCCAAGTATTAGTTGTATAACATTGTATGCCAACCATAAACACGGAAGCTATATCGGTACCCATCAGTTTCCCCCATCCGGTATAAGTTGTTCAATTATTACAGATTGTCCAGTGATAATGTCCAAGGTGTTCACAGTAATCCGATATCCATGGTTATCTAATTACGGAGATCAACAGGAATATAGTATCAGGAGTATAATATCAGGAGTCTCCCCATTTCAGGGGTTCAAGAGTACCAGATGCTAGCAGTAAAATTATCATGTCAAGTCCCTGTAAAAGTAATAATCATGAATAGACATTGTAATACATGTGTCAGGTGCAATTGTATCCAATCAGGTGTCACGATATCAGGTCAAGTGTATCAGTACTAAGTACTTAATATGTCGGTGTCAGATAAGTTGAATACAGAGTCACAATATCATATGTGAACTCGCATAACGATGCATCATGTATTAAAAGCCAAAATAGCAAGTATTAGGCATGTAACGACAGTAACAAGACATTCGCATATCAATATATCATGCAATAAATGCTAAATTAGTAATCACTAAGTATGAAACAATGATAACTAAGCACTCGCTTAACCAACGGTCAAGGCTTGGTGACGGACTCCGGTTGGGGAGGGATTCGGCAGGCTAACACAGCGATTAACACGCAACCGAAAGGAAAATCCAGGAGTCCACGAAGCCTACGCACACGCATACGGAAAGAGGAGAGAGAAGATCTAGAGAGAGTAGAGAGAGAAAATAAAGAGAGCTATAGAGAGGGAGAGAGTTATAGGAAAGTAAGAGAAAGAAGGGGGGAGTTGCTGGAAAAGAAGGGGGTAAATAGGGAATGAAAGAAAGGGTAAATAGAGAATAAAAAGAAAGGGGTAAAAGAGGAAAGAAGGAAAAAGAAAGAAAGAAGAAAAGAAAGGAAGAAAGAAAGAAAGGAAAGAAGTGGAGAAAGAAGAGGAGGGGGAGGGGCGGCACCGCCGAAGGGGGGCAGCGCGCGGTCGGAGGGGAGGAAGGGAAGTAGGGGTTTGGTTGTTGTGTGGCGGTGGTGTGTTATTGTTGTTGTTGTTGATGTTGTTGGTGATGGTGTGGTTGAAGATGGTGGTGTTGGGAAGTTGGAGGAGGAGATGGTGGTTAGAGGGTTGGAAGTGGAGGAGGAGGTGGATTAATGGTGAATTGAAGAAGAAGAAGAAGGAAATGATGGCAATGGGTTTTGGTAAAAATTGGAGAAGAGGAGATGGTGGTTGAAGAAAGAAAGGTGGAGAAGAGGAGAGGGGGTTGGGGACGGCGGCGCCGGCCTGGGGAGGGCGGGCAGCGGAGCTGGTGGTGTTGGTGGAGGCGGAGGTCAAGGAGAGGAGGAAGGAGAGTTAGTGGAATAGTATGGGAGATGGGGAAATTGAGAAGAAAGAATGAATAGAAAGAAGAAAAGAGAAGAGAGAGGAGAGAAGGAGAGGGGAGTATGGAGAACGGGGGTGGTTGAGATGGCTATCGGCAGGGTATGGGGGAGGAGTACAGAAGCAGGTGGAGAAGAAAGAAAGGGAAAAGAAAAAGAAAAGAAAAAAATAAAATTTAATGCGGGTAAAAATTGACTTCTTCAGAAACACTCCAAAAAATTCTCAAAAATAGAAAATATTATTTTAAGATGTTTGGTGAAATCGGATTCGAGAAATTCAATCTGATTTTCAAATTAAAAATCCTAAATCTTCCGACGATACATGTCGACACCAAAACCAGTCAAATTTTGATAAATTCAGAAAAATCTAAAAGAATATTTAGATAGAAAACGAGATTCTAAGAAATAATGTGAAAGCCGTTTCTAAAAATTCAACTCCGATTGAAAACTAAAAATCTGAGAATCGGTCAGCAATACCGATAGACACGGTTTTTGAAGATTTTGCAGAATAATTCTGAAAATTTTAGAAAATTAAAAAATCTAAAATATTGAAAAACAGTGTTTGAAACTGAAATCGGTCAAATCGAACTA